>JAZFAU010000825.1:0-37500 GCA_037178615.1 Dione vanillae
GAAATTTGAAATTATTGTTTTTTATGAATAAATTATTATAAAGAAATTATCTGCATTACTAATTATTCTAATATATATAGTAATATATAATATCACAAGAATAATATAAATAAACTAATAAGTCTCTACCTAAAACTAATTAAAACGCATGCGTAAATTTTACGCATGAGTATCTTTTCCGTACAATACAATATGATTATCTTTCTAGGGTTAATTGGTCCCAACCTTACATGGCGACCCTGCCAGTCGGTGTGCACGCTAGCCTGCGACGCGTGCACTGGCTGGCCACCGAATAAAAATTATTGTTAAATGAATGTTACCCACTAACATAACTGTTACCCACAATATACCTATTCTCATAGTAGTCCATAAAGATCTCCGCCATCAAAGGAGATAACGGGGATATTACTATCGGAGATATTAGATCGATATTACTATCAAACGGGAACATTGTCAGCATGTTTTTGAGGTATATAGAAAACCAACTCACACCGATCTGGTGATACCATCCTCCTCCTGTCACCCTTGGCAACAAAATTGCAGCCTTTCATTCATACATAAATAGATTAATGACATACCCATTAAATACAGAAGCATATAATAAAGAACTTAGTATTATTTATTCAATTGCGTTTGCAAATGGTTACGAACGGCGAATGGTGGATAGTTTAATTAAGAAGAAGGTCAACCAACAGGTGATGGGTCTTTTATATCCAACGCAACTTGAACGTGTTGTCCATAACTATAGATCTACTTTATTATATTTAGGACCAATATCTGAAAAAGTATTAACACTATTCGCCGTACGTTTTGCAATGGCAAAGAGAAAACCGGAGTTGGCAGGAGGTCGGGTGTTTATAGATTAAAGTGTGGTGGGTGTGACGAAGTATACGTGGGTCAAACTGGTCGTAGTTTTAACATTCGTTATAAAGAACATACTTCTGCGTATAGGAATAATCGTCCTGAACGATCTAATTTCGCCAAACACTTATTGGAGTCGGGACATAGTTTACCAGACGATCATTCCTATGACGTACTACATACCTGTAACAAAGGATTACGGACGGCCATGTTGGAACAGTTAGAAATAATAAGATACGGGGGTATGGGAACTATATTTAACGAGCAGGTGAATGTTTCCTCCTCTCCATTATTACGTATTTACCAATATAATCACTCGAATCACTGATCTAATCGTACTACGCAAATTCATGTATAACATACGCTTAAGTTGAGCAGCTGGCTCTTACCAGCCTTTCACTCACGTGATTGGCCGCGTGACTTAGAGTGGTAGTGGGGAGAAGGAAACATATTAATAGCAGTGCGGTGACGGTCGGAGCTCACTCGATGTTTAATACTTGATAGTCAAACATCTCCTGAGGATGCCTCGTTTAGAGGTACCGCTGCGCTCTTCTCCGGGTTGACCTCAAACCGCCACTTGCTAAACCAATCGCCTAGGGCGTCGGCCGCGAGTTGCAGTCTTTCGGCTAGGATCCAAGCGGAGCGGTCCGTGGTGTAGAGCGCGGTGTCGTCGGCGTACATCGCGAGTTCTACCTTTGGAACGCGCGGGATATCGCTTGTGTACAATGCGTATAGAAGGGGGGAGAGTGTGGAGCCTTGAGGGACTCCAGCGCGGACGGGACGACGTGACGAGAGGGTCCCTTCTATACGGTAGCGGAACGTGCGGTCCGACAGGTACTCTCGAATGATGTGCAGAGAGAGTCCGGGAGTGCCATACGGCGGAGCTTGAAGAGCAGGCTGTTGTGCCATACCTTGTCGAATGCTTTGGTGATATCTAAGAAAACGGCAGCCGTGTCGCTGCGGATCGAACGGTGGACGTGGTATTTAGCGATATGTTCGGTGAGACGGTGAACTTGATGAACGGCAGAGTGCCGTTGTCGGGATCCGAACTGCTCGTCGATGAGCAGTTTCTTCGTCTCTACTATTTCTTTGATGCGAGCGAGTACGATGCTCTCGTAGACTTTCCCTAGGCAGCTGATGAGGCTGATGAGTCTGTAACTCGAGGGTAGGTTCCTTCCATTCAGCGGGGAAGGAGCACCCTGCTAAAAGAGAATTGAAAATCATGACCAATAAAGACACGAATTGGATCGGAAGATTCTTAAAGACCTTGTTGGGGATGTTGTCAGGCCCCGGGGCTTTCTTGGGATTGAGGTTCTTGAGGATATTTTAAACTTTGTCTACGTCGGTCGGGCGAACCGGTTCGCCGGTCGGGGGCATCGAAGCCCACTCTGCCACCTCGGAGTCCACCATCGATAGGTGTTCCGGGTCGCATGGCTGACTGCTCGGTGAGCATTGCGCTTCTAAACTATTTGCGAGGCATTCCGCTTTTTCTGTGTTGTCGGCCGCTGTTGTATTATCCGTCTTAGTGAGAGGAGGCATAGTCGCCACTGTGTCGGATCAAAAGGTTCTCGACAGTGCCCAAAACGCCTGGGCCGTTGGCGTGAGCCCCTTGAGCCGAACATCCTAAGACTCGCCTCTGAGCTGTTCAAATTGGGATTTGACTCTTCTCCTAAGGTCGTTAAGCTTTTTTCGGTTTTTCTCGTTAGGACACGCATCGTGGTCTCTAATGGCTTTATTTTTGCGTCGGATGAGACGTCGCAGTTTCTCTGCCATCTCAAATCTGCCTTCGGGCAGATCTGGGACCTCTTTGGAGCAGCTTTGGAGCGTGTCTTGTATGAATTTGGTGAATTGAGTCGCGGCGTCCTTTGCTACGTCTACGGAGTCTATGATGCCAGGAATCATGTACGCGAGAGGGGATTCATCCGCTCTGATGAGTTTGGCGAACTTTTTCCAATTGATAATGATTTTTGTTGGCTGGCCTGAAGGGCTATCCGAACCTAGATTTAATACTACTGGTCTGTGGTCGGAGTCGAGTTCTTGTATGTGTTGGCGTGTATGTGGGCGTTTGGTTGACCTGCCGGGGGTCCACCCATGGTGCGGCTAATCGAGGCTGCATGGGATTGAACCATGCGTTGGTTGTTTGTGCCGGTGCCGGGAGGTACTCATGCGGAGCTGAAGGCTTCGCATAAGTGGTTTGATAATAGTTGTTGGAGGGTCTCGAAACCCTCCCCATCCCGTCGCCCTGCCTTGCGTGCTTGCGGCGCGGGGCCATGGGGCATCCTCTGTAATTCGCGGGATGCCCCTGGGTCCTGCACAACACGCAGCTCGGCGGAACGACGGGGTCTGGCACTTTGCGGGGACAATCCGCGGTGCCATGGTCCTCCAGGCACTTTACACATCTGTGTGTGCCGTTGCAGTTTCGCGCTGAGTGCCCGTATCTTTGGCAGCGATGACACTGCCCTATTTGGCCGCGGGTTCGTGGGGTTTCTACGCGGATGCCCGTCAGGAAGCAATGCAATGGCTTTAATATTGAAAATTTTTTTACCCTCGGGGGGTAAGGTCGGAGATAATAAGACAACTATCGTAGGGTTTTTTTCGTTTTAAAATGGTACATCCGATGTACATCGCGCACCGGATATCCTTGGGACTGAAGGTCCTGCAGGATGTACTCCGTCTCGATCTCTTTCGGGAGGCCTTTGATGATGACGCGCAAGTGCCGTTCGTCCTCAAGGGCGTACGTGTGGAAGCCCACGTTGGCTTTCCTGAGGTGTGCCGTTAGGCGGCGGTGGTTCGATATCTGAGGGCATTAGACTTTAATGCCCTCCTGGGTGGCTCGCGCAGACGTGAAGGACACTTTCTGCGCGAACATCCAGGCTGACATTTTGTCCTATTACCTTTTCCTGGATGATTACCGACGGCGGTGCCCTAACTCACGGAACGGACGCGGAGGCCTGAGGGGCCGTGCTAGTCGTGGCCGTAGGGGCCGGGGAGATGATTATTTCCGGTACCGAGGGTACCGGGGAAATGATTGCGGTAGCCTCCTCGTCACGGGGGCTGCGGCAGCCTTTTTAGGGGCTTTCGCGGGAACGGTTTTAGCGGTTTTGGCGTTCAGTTTACGCTTGGCGGCCTTAGTGACCACCGTTTCGAATTCACCCTCTGCGGCGTCCTCAATGAGGTCCATCGCAGCGGGTGCTTCTTGCGACTTGACAAAGGACTTCGCGCTCGATAGCGCGATGTCCTTTGTCAAGTCGCAAGATAAGCGGACGATAAGCGGACTGATGGTTTTCTTTGAGGTAGGCTAGCAGCGCTTCCATTGACATGGTGTTGGATGCCATGTTTATCGGACAAGAGAGACCTAGGGTAGCTAAATGATTAAAAATAATTATACCTCTCCTTAGGCGGGTCGGGCGGCAGAGCAGGATCGGCGGCGCCTCACAGCACTGCACAACACAACACTGCACGACACTACACACACAACTGTTACGCTCAAACGCGAGTACGCATTAGCGCGCGTGCAAAATCGGTCTAGCTTATCAGCTTAGTCGTGTGAACGAAGACGGCACGTCCGCACGGCTCGGCAGTCAAAGCGAGAATTCCTGTTTCGCATTGCTTACTGCACGCGCATTTATCAGCGGGCGGGCGGGCGGTGCACTTAATTGCATAACTACTACTGCAAAGCGGAAGTAGTTGTATATAAGTTACTTTCTGAATTAGGATGGACTTCCACAAAATAAAGCCTGATTCTATCTAATAGAATCAGGCCATTAACTTTCTCGATATTACTATCACACGGGAACATTGTCAGCATGTTTTTGAGGTATATAGAAAACCAACTCACACCGATCTGGTGATACCATCCTCCTCCTGTCACCCTTGGCAACATAAAATTGCAGCCTTTCATTCATATATAAATAAATTAATGACATACCCATTAAATACAGAAGCATATAATAAAGAACTTAGTATTATTTATTCAATTGCGGTTGCAAATGGTTACGAACGGCGAATGGTGGATGGTTTAATTAAGAAGAAGGTTAACCAACAGGTGATGGGTCTTTTATATCCAACGCCACCTGAACGTGTTGTCCATAACTATAGATCTAGTTTGTTATATTTAGGACCAATATCTGAAAAAGTATCGAAGATATTAAGGGACAATGGCGTTTATGTGGCGTTCAGAACTAATAACACTATTCGCCGTACGTTTTGCAATGGCAAAGAGAAAACCGAGGTTGGCAGGAGGTCGGGTGTTTATAGGTTAAAGTGTGGTGGGTGTGACGAGGTATACGTGGGTCAAACTGGTCGTGGTTTTAATATTCGTTATAAAGAACATACTTCCGCGTTTAGGAATAATCGTCCTGAAAGATCTAATTTCGCCAAACATTTATTAGAGTCAGGACATAGTTTACCAGACGATCATTCCTATGACGTACTACATACCTGTAACAAAGGATTACGGATGGCCGTGTTGGAACAGTTAGAAATAATAAGATACGGGGGTATGGGAACTATATTTAACGAGCAGGTGAATGTTTCCTCCTCTCCATTATTACGTATTTGCCAACACAATCACTCAAATCACTGATCTAATCGTACTACGCAAATTCATATATAACATACGCGTACGTTGAGCAGCTGGCTCTTACCGGCCTTTCACTCACGTGATTGGCCACGTGACTTTGAGTGGTAGTGGGGTGGAGGAAGCATATTAATATCAGTGCGGTGACGGTCGGAGCACACTCGGTGTTTAGCACGGTGGTGGTCAAACATCTCCTGATGATGCCTCGTTGAGGGGTGAAACACGTGTTGAGAGTTTAGTAACGGTGGTAGTTTTGTTTTGCATTGCTTACTGCACGCGCATTTATCAGCGGGCGGGCGGGCGGTGCATTTAATTGCATAACTACTACTGCATAGCGGAAGTAGCTATATATAGTTCCTTTCTGAATTAAGGATGATTCTATTAGATATGATGTTCGTACCCCGAAATATTTTCTTTTATTATGTTTCAAAATGTCTCAGATGGGAGATTGTTTTAATTGGAAAAGACATTTTTTGTCACCTTATATTGTATTCGAGTTTACTCATGAAAAAAAAAAAAGATTTTTGTTAAGTATTATAATAATATTAGTATTATAATAATGTAATTGTATTTTCTATATGATTTTATAACGGTGTTAGTTTTATATGTAAGCCATACGAAGCACGTGAAGCAACCAACGTGATGAAATTTTGGGTATGTCATTTTAATATTCATAATTTTTGTACTTAATTGCTTTTACTGATAAAGTATATCTGTAATAAGTTCTTTGATTTTCGCGATTTTTATACATTTTAAATGAAACAATTTAAGCGGATTTATCGCGTATATTAGCATTTTTTTTGTGAAACCCGACGTTTCGAACACTTTGCAGTAAACCGTGGTCACGGGTAGACTGAGGTGGCATTCGTCTGTCATTTGATACAATTATTATATCAAACTACCGCCAACGGTTCCTGAGTTGCCTCGCGTACTGCCCTGGATCCCTGCAGAATGAGCTGACTGTATCCTGCCCTCTGGTGTAGTGTGTTTCGGATATTAAAATTTTTATAAGTGGATCCCAATTGGTAGAAAGCTTCTAACCGTCTTCTCTATTGAAATTAGGATGTTTTTGTATTTCAATAGCCTCGCGGATCATTCTAGGAATATATTTATTTTCCCTAGCGAGTATATGAGGTTTATCAAACCTGATGTATTGGTTAGGCTTGTTCATGGAGTGCTCACACACAGCTGACTTTAATACACGCCCATTCTTGATATCTGAGATGTGCTCTTTCACCCTAACACCGATGCTTCTCTTTGTCTGACCAATGATGAAAAAAAAAGAAGAAAAAATGAAATGGGAACTGATTCTTCAAAAAGTCCTCTAAAGTAAAGTGTGTCCTTACGTAAATTGAAAAAAATAATTTATAAATTATAAGCATAAACAATACTATTTAGACAGAAACTAAGATACCTGCAGGTCTACTTCCGCAACACAATTGCCACGGCAGCACTGTCGTTTTTAAGTGATAATTATGGGAACTAATTTTTGTTGTAGAACCCGCTAGATTGGTGCTATTTAGTACTCTCGAAACCATTTGACAGCTAAAATTGCCAATCGATTTGCCACTTTTGCTGTCACTTTACTAATGGCGAAAGTGTTACTTTTTAGAACTTGCTTTGATAGTTTTTTGGTGAAAACTGTAAGAAAATGGCGCGATTAGCTCTTTTTTACGATATTTTGACGAAAGAACATAAATTAAGACTTTAAGAACGACGCAAGGAACGTGTATTGAGTAGATATGTGGACAGGGCATTAGCGTTGAGTGACGATGAATTTAAGGCGAATTATCGTATATCTAAAGATCTATCTGAGGATATTTATAAGGAATTGCAGCTTTTACTACTATTATCAAAAAGATTTGGCAGGGTATGTATCAAACACAAGGTAAGTTACTTATATAATTAGTATTAATCCGTCTTTATACATATATTTTAACATCTCAATGTAGTCAATTAACTACATTATATTTTTCCACATTTTAGTGACATTGCCCTTTTATACAACTGGTAGTTACCAAAGACTTGTAGGAACTACTTATGACACAGAAATACCATAAAACAAGTGATTGAAGCTTTTAACCGTCCCTCTGCTGCAATAAATGGATAAAGTCTCCTCAAACTTGTAAAGATCGAAGTGTTATCCGAAGAAATTAATAACATTATAATTGTGATATTTATGGCAAGTGTTTTAGATTATTTTGTTAGGTTGTGGCTATTAGGTAATGGCATGTTACTGTAATGCATGGGTTAATTAATAAATAATATCTATTACCTTTTGTACAAATTAAATAGCATAAAAGTGTAGTACAGTAACAATAATGTAAATATATATTTTAAATTAGATTTCATTTTTAATTTATTTTATCTTATCTATCAGGTTATATAGAGCAGAAATCAGAATGCACTCACATGAAGAAGGTGACAACCATCCCGCATCAGTACAAGCAACGAGATGAATCACTTGGCCCTCAATAAAGAGAGTTGAACACTAATCACTTAGTTACTGTTGTGATTCTAACAGAGAAGAAACAACTTAGCTTCCATGGATTCACCGTGCGGGTGCCGGGCCCATCGTGTTGTAGGTAGAGGAGCTCCGAGCAGCGCCTGGGACTTGCGACCCAAGTGTAGGTTTAAAGGGGCCCCTTTAAAATGCATTAACGCTCACCTTCACTGTCCGAGCTCCTCCCACTACCTAACCAAATTTTGAAAGATTCTACCAAAGCCGCCTTCGAAGTGCGTTCTAGAAATGAATTTGTGATAGTTCTAGACAGGCCGAGATCTTTTAATAAACTATAGAGAGATTTCGCTGTTATACCTCTCGCTCCTACTTCAACCGCATATAAGCTCGCTCTAAACCTATTCCTGGTCAGTTCGTTAGTAAGGTCGAAATACTTATTGAGTTTAAGGTGGTGACTTTTCGGGATATTTGTTTCCCACGGAACTGTAAGTTCTACCAGTACTACGCGTTTTAGGCTTCGAGAGTAAAGAAAAATGTCCGGTCTAGATGACGAAACACAAATATCCTCAGGGATTCTATACTGTTTCTCATACGTGTCCATCACAAGTGTCCAATCAGGAGCTGGATCTAATATGGAGAAAGGCTTTTGTATAGGTTTTTTATAAGAACCTTCTTTCACAAACTCTATTGAGCGTTTGCTGGTTGTTATGTTTCTCTGCGCTCTTGCAACTGAAAGACTAACGGCTTCACGTATGATTTCTAGTACTTTGTCATGGCGCCGCGAGTATTGACCACTATCCAAGAGTACCCTACACCCCACCAGCATATGTTTAGCTGTCCCCACTGCCTCTTTACAGATGTAGCAAGATTTATCGGTAGCTTTACCCCATCTTACTAAATTACTTTGATCTGGAAGAGTCATTTGGAACGCATTTAGGTAGAATTTTAGTAGTGCTGGAGACCAGTCGTGAATTAGGGTGCGCCATTTTAAAGCTAAAGGGATACAGAATTCTCCTATAGTTAGCCACTCATTTTGCATTTCTAAGCCCATTGCGTGCACCTTATACTTATCGTTCTCGTCTTGCCGAATAAAAGATTTTATTATGTCTGTGTCTTGGACTTTCCTCTTTGATCCTAACCCTACTTTACTAAATTGTGCTCCTATCATAAATTGCTTATGGAATTTAAGTCTTGACTCGAGCTCTGGGACACTTTTGTCTTTTGGGAGTGAGGTAACAATCTCATCCCGAGATTTTCCCAGAATATGTGTTTTGGCGACTCTTAGATGTTTATAGAGCTCTGATGGTTTCTTTAATCTCAACCCAAAATTATTTTGGTCTCTAAATAAGGTTGAGGTGTCCGCCGAATGTGCTAGCCCAAGCCAAAACTTCAGCATCTTTATGACGCTTGCATCTAACTTTGCCAAGAGGGTTTTATTAAAATCATATACGAGGAAAGGCCAATTCAGACGTGATGTTAGAAAATTGTCGTAAATCCAAGCTTTCTTGACATTACTTATAGGTCGATGGTCTACCTTTTCAAGATCCGTCATAAAGCTGTCGACTAGTACATCTAATGATGGAGTTCGGCCTTTGTAATCTATTTTCTTACCGAGAAATTTAAAAGGTGCCGCCTCGGAAACTACAGCAATGCATTCTCCGCCAATTTTAAGTCCCGGATCGTAGGAGGTATATTTTGTGTCTCGTCTTCCCAGACAAAGACAGTGACACTTACTTGGTTTTGTCCTCATTCCTTTTGTCCACGTGCAAAATTCATCTACTTCATCCAATAGCAGCTGGCATTGCTTTGGATTCCTAGTGAGTATCGCGAGATCGTCCGCAAAAGCAAGAATAGATTCCGTGTACTTGTTATTGAATTTAAACCGATAACCCCATTTTTTCTCATGTTTTATTAGAATATCTAGTAAAATATTAATAACTATATTAAATATTATTGGGGATAAACAACAACCCTGAAAAAGACCTACATTATAGCTTAAAGGTTTTGAATGGCCGTCTTTTGAGGTTATAACAAATTTTAATTTTGAATAGTATGACGCGATTATGTCGCTTACTGTCGTAGGAAAATTATACCATTTTAAAGCGAACATCAATAGATCGTGTTGTACTGATCCAAACGCGTTTTCTAAATCTATCCAACATACCGTAACTTGTCTCTCACACGTTCTGGCGTCTTTTAAACTAGCAGTTAACAAACTATTATGCTCCAAGCATCCAGAAATTCCGGGCAGAAACCCTTTCTGGTAATTCGGCTTGAAGTACCTATTGCTAATCATAAAATGGGTCATTTTCGCTTGAAGTACTGAGAAAAAGATTTTAGATAGAGTATTCGTAAGAGCAATCGGTCTAGTATCTTTTGGATCTGTTACCCGGTCTTTTTTGGGAATGAGGATAAAAACTGCTTCTCCAAACGAAGTAGGTATTTGCTTTCTGGACCAGATTTTATCGTATAAGTTGTAGAGGTATTTACGAACTGATAAACATTTTTTGTACACTATATAAGGGATACCGTCAGGACCTGGAGCTGACTTAGATGGTTTCTTTTTAATCTGTCTATTTATTTCCTCTAAAGTTGGTGGGTCACCTTGAAAGTCAATGTGAGGAATCTCAGGTCGTTGTTTATTTGGCTCCTTATATAGTTTTTCTATATTAGGCACTTCGTATGTGCTTCTATAATGTTCATAAGTTGCCTCATTGGTCAAGAGAAGCCTACCCCTATCTTCCTTAAAAATGTTTTTTGAGTACTCGAAAGGATTTTTATCGAAAGCAACCTCGTGTTTAGCCCGATCGAAATTATTATGATGTTCCGCGATCTGTAACGATATCCCCTGAATTAATTTCAGGGTTGACCGTAGCGCCCCAGACAATTGATGACTAAGGTAATTATCGCCTAAAGCTTTGGCCGCACGAAGCTTCTTTTTTAGTTCTCTTTTTTTCCTCCTCATTTTCGACTTAAACGCGTTTTCTTTGTTTTTATGAGCGTAATTACTTGGAGGTGGATATATATCATTAAAATAGTCGTAAATAGTTTTTTGGAAAGTTTCTACTTGCAAGTCTAACTCCTGATTCGAGCCCCGATGCTCTAACAGGACCGCTAATTGATCGTCGTGTACTTTCCATGTCGATTGCTTAATATAAGGAATGCTAAGACGTGTCCGGGTGACTATGGACTCCTGATATTTTTCACTCAATAGCTCACCATGGGACATATGAGGGTCAACTCTATCCGCAGTGATAGTCGAAGAGCTTACCGACGACTGTCGTGCTTCAACACCATCATGTGTTTTAAGATGCTTAATATACCAGGCTCTTCTCTTGTAATTTTTCCCGCACGTAGGGCATTTCAAGTCCGTATTCGCGCCGCTTTCGTTATTTATTTCTACCGATGGACAGATCTTCCGCCCCCCCTCTCGGACTGTCCCAGGGGTATTTTTCTTTTTTGGACTTTTAGCTTCGAATTTCCTGGGCTTGGCTTGCTAGGCCATTGCCCTCGGCTGTCTTTCCAACAGTCAGCTGTCTTCCCAGCTGCCAGCTGTCTTTCCAGCAGTCAACTGTCTTTCCAGCGTCATCCCGTCTCTCCGGGCTGTCAATTTAAATGAGAAGAAACAACTTAGCTTCCATGGATTCACCGTGAGGGTGCCGGGCCCATCGTGTTGTAGGAAGAGGAGCTCCGAGCAGCGCCTGGGACTTGCGACCCAAGTGTAGGTTTAAAGGGGCCCCTTTAAAATGCATTAACGCTCACCTTCATTGTCCGAGCTCCTCCCACTACCTAACCAAATTTTGAAAGATTCTACCAAAGCCGCCTTCGAAGTGCGTTCTAGAAATGAATTTGTGATAGTTCTAGACAGGCCGAGATCTTTTAATAAACTATAGAGAGATTTCGCTGTTATACCTCTCGCTCCTACTTCAACCGCATATAAGCTCGCTCTAAACCTATTCCTGGTCAGTTCGTTAGTAAGGTCGAAATACTTATTGAGTTTAAGGTGGTGACTTTTCGGGATATTTGTTTCCCACGGAACTGTAAGTTCTACCAGTACTACGCGTTTTAGGCTTCGAGAGTAAAGAAAAATGTCCGGTCTAGATGACGAAACACAAATATCCTCAGGGATTCTATACTGTTTCTCATACGTGTCCATCACAAGTGTCCAATCAGGAGCTGGATCTAATATGGAGAAAGGCTTTTGTATAGGTTTTTTATAAGAACCTTCTTTCACAAACTCTATTGAGCGTTTGCTGGTTGTTATGTTTCTCTGCGCTCTTGCAACTGAAAGACTAACGGCTTCACGTATGATTTCTAGTACTTTGTCATGGCGCCGCGAGTATTGACCACTATCCAAGAGTACCCTACACCCCACCAGCATATGTTTAGCTGTCCCCACTGCCTCTTTACAGATGTAGCAAGATTTATCGGTAGCTTTACCCCATCTTACTAAATTACTTTGATCTGGAAGAGTCATTTGGAACGCATTTAGGTAGAATTTTAGTAGTGCTGGAGACCAGTCGTGAATTAGGGTGCGCCATTTTAAAGCTAAAGGGATACAGAATTCTCCTATAGTTAGCCACTCATTTTGCATTTCTAAGCCCATTGCGTGCACCTTATACTTATCGTATTGACAAAAAACATGTCCTTTTTATTTTGCTCTATACGTTTAATTTAGATAGGATAGGAGTCATAATGTACACCCTTAGAATATAGCCAGAGTCACCTGTAAAATAAAATATATTATTATAATTGAACAACAAAATAAAGTACTAGTTCAAATTAATGTTACCAAGTAAATAAACATCATCTCTACCATTATTTAAATTAATTAAGTATTTTTTCACTGGATGTTGATTCCTTATAAAACTGTCATGTGAAGCTCTTCCAAAAGAAGTATGAACTGACAATATATTTAAATCTGCATTAGATATATTAATGAAATATACATAAAAAATATAACGTGAAAACTATTTTATTACATAAATTGTAACATTTTAATAACGAAATACAATAATATAAATCTAATATAAGTCAATTATAGTACAATAATATAAGTCTGTTTTGAAAAACCGGATACAGCACTTTTAATCTTAAAAAATCGCAATAAATTCCCGACCAATATAAAAATTTTCTCTGACCAAACCCCGGCCCAACATAAGTTTTACGCGCTACTAAAAAATGAATTAAACAAACGAATATCATACCATATAAAATAACCTAAACAATGAAGACATGAAAAATAAATTCTATGTAAAGAGGACCGAAAAAGCGAAATTAATACAAGATACAAAGAATTTATACTAAAACAAACTTTTCACAGACAACACAAAGAATCCTAAGAAGACTTGGACATTAATCAACAAATTATGCAGTAATAAGACATTTAAAAGTAGTGCTCCCTCGAAATTAATAGTAGAATCTAAAATAATTTCTGAAACGAAAGATATATGTAACGTTTTTAACAAATATTTTGCAACAATAGGTTCCCTCTTAGCAAAAAACATACCAACGCCAAATCACACTTCTCCGCACCTAACCTACATAAACCATCAATACAACAATTATGAACTTCTAGCATTTAAACCGTGTAGTTCAGATGAGGTTGAAGGTCTAATAAAGAATTTAGACTCGAATTCAAGTATGTAATGTCTTATTACTGCATAATTTGTTGATTAATGTCCAAGTCTTCTTAGGATTCTTTGTGTTGTCTGTGAAAAGTTTGTTTTAGTATAAATTCTTTGTATCTTGTATTAATTTCGCTTTTTCGGTCCTCTTTACATAGAATTTATTTTTCATGTCTTCATTGTTTAGGTTATTTTATATGGTATGATATTCGTTTGTTTAATTCATTTTTTAGTAGCGCGTAAAACTTATGTTGGGCCGGGGTTTGGTCAGAGAAAATTTTTATATTCGTCGGGAATTTATTACGATTTTTTAAGATTAAAAGTGCTGTATCCGGTTTTTCAAAACAGACTTATATTATTGTACTATAATTGACTTATATTAGATTAATATTATTGTATTTCGTTTTTAAAATGTTACAATTTATGTAATAAAATAGTTTTCACGTTATATTTTTTATGTATATTTCATTAATATATCTAATGCAGATTTAAATATATTGTCAGTTCATACTTCTTTTGGAAGAGCTTCACATGACAGTTTTATAAGGAATCAACATCCAGTGAAAAAATACTTAATTAATTTAAATAATGGTAGAGATGATGTTTATTTACTTGGTAACATTAATTTGAACTAGTACTTTATTTTGTTGTTCAATTATAATAATATATTTTATTTTACAGGTGACTCTGGCTATATTCTAAGGGTGTACATTATGACTCCTATCCTATCTAAATTAAACGTATAGAGCAAAATAAAAAGGACATGTTTTTTGTCAATATAATATATGTTAGAATCACAACAGTAACTAAGTGATTAGTGTTCAACTCTCTTTATTGAGGGCCAAGTGATTCATCTCGTTGCTTGTACTGATGCGGGATGGTTGTCACCTTCTTCATGTGAGTGCATTCTGATTTCTGCTCTATATAACCTTATAGATAAGATAAAATAAATTAAAAATGAAATCTAATTTAAAATATATATTTACATTATTGTTACTGTACTACACTTTTATGCTATTTAATTTGTACAAAAGGTAATAGATATTATTTATTAATTAACCCATGCATTACAGTAACATGCCATTACCTAATAGCCACAACCTAACAAAATAATCTAAAACACTTGCCATAAATATCACAATTATAATGTTATTAATTTCTTCGGATAACACTTCGATCTTTACAAGTTTGAGGAGACTTTATCCATTTATTGCAGCAGAGGGACGGTTAAAAGCTTCAATCACTTGTTTTATGGTATTTCTGTGTCATAAGTAGTTCCTACAAGTCTTTGGTAACTACCAGTTGTATAAAAGGGCAATGTCACTAAAATGTGGAAAAATATAATGTAGTTAATTGACTACATTGAGATGTTAAAATATATGTATAAAGACGGATTAATACTAATTATATAAGTAACTTACCTTGTGTTTGATACATACCCTGCCAAATCTTTTTGATAATAGTAGTAAAAGCTGCAATTCCTTATAAATATCCTCAGATAGATCTTTAGATATACGATAATTCGCCTTAAATTCATCGTCACTCAACGCTAATGCCCTGTCCACATATCTACTCAATACACGTTCCTTGCGTCGTTCTTAAAGTCTTAATTTATGTTCTTTCGTCAAAATATCGTAAAAAAGAGCTAATCGCGCCATTTTCTTACAGTTTTCACCAAAAAACTATCAAAGCAAGTTCTAAAAAGTAACACTTTCGCCATTAGTAAAGTGACAGCAAAAGTGGCAAATCGATTGGCAATTTTAGCTGTCAAATGGTTTCGAGAGTACTAAATAGCACCAATCTAGCGGGTTCTACAACAAAAATTAGTTCCCATAATTATCACTTAAAAACGACAGTGCTGCCGTGGCAATTGTGTTGCGGAAGTAGACCTGCAGGTATCTTAGTTTCTGTCTAAATAGTATTGTTTATGCTTATAATTTATAAATTATTTTTTTCAATTTACGTAAGGACACACTTTACTTTAGAGGACTTTTTGAAGAATCAGTTCCCATTTCATTTTTTCTTCTTTTTTTTTCATCATTGGTCAGACAAAGAGAAGCATCGGTGTTAGGGTGAAAGAGCACATCTCAGATATCAAGAATGGGCGTGTATTAAAGTCAGCTGTGTGTGAGCACTCCATGAACAAGCCTAACCAATACATCAGGTTTGATAAACCTCATATACTCGCTAGGGAAAATAAATATATTCCTAGAATGATCCGCGAGGCTATTGAAATACAAAAACATCCTAATTTCAATAGAGAAGACGGTTAGAAGCTTTCTACCAATTGGGATCCACTTATAAAAATTTTAAAATCCGAAACACACTACACCAGAGGGCAGGATACAGTCAGCTCATTCTGCAGGGATCCAGGGCAGTACGCGAGGCAACTCAGGAACCGTTGGCGGTAGTTTGATATAATAATTATATCAAATGACAGACGAATGCCACCTCAGTCTACCCGTGACCACGGTTTACTGCAAAGTGTTCGAAACGTCGGGTTTCACAAAAAAAAATGCTAATATACGCGATAAATCCGCTTAAATTGTTTCATTTAAAATGTATAAAAATCGCGAAAATCAAAGAACTTATTACAGATATACTTTATCAGTAAAAGCAATTAAGTACAAAAATTATGAATATTAAAATGACATACCCAAAATTTCAGCACGTTGGTTGCTTCACGTGCTTCGTATGGCTTACATATAAAACTAACACCGTTATAAAATCATATAGAAAATACAATTACATTATTATAATACTAATATTATTATAATACTTAACAAAAATCTTTTTTTTTTCATGAGTAAACTCGAATACAATATAAGGTGACAAAAAATGTCTTTTCCAATTAAAACAATTTCCCATCTGAGACATTTTGAATCATAATAAAAGAAAATATTTCGGAGTACGAACATTATGTCATAAAATTATAAATACATTAATTATAATCCTATAGTGTCTATCCAAAATAATAAAAAAAGTATAACAATTTAGTTAATTAACTATTAAACGAAAATAGATATATTCTATTACATATATATTACGAGGACCGTTGTGGCGCAGAGGCGCAACGTCTGCCTGTAACGCGACGGTTTCTGGGTTCGATCCCCAGTCGGGGAAGAGATTTTTCTATTTCCATTTTCTTCGCTCTGGCAAAACTAGGCAAAGGCGGCGCGGCGTTGAGTTCCGCTTCTCAACACGCAATGCCTCGAAAAAGGCGGAAAGTGGGGACGGAGAAAGCAGGGACTAAGCAACGGAGTGTCTTAATACTAGGTTCCCACGGTCCCTGCAGTTCCCTCTGCCTACCCTGCCATGCGGGATAAAGCGTGAAGCTACAAAAAAACAAAAAAAAACATAGATATTAGTGAATATTAGATCTTTTGTATTCCATGGAAACATTCTCTTTCCTAGAAAAATATTAATTAATGTTCTGCTCCATTTTTGACAATTAGATACATTTATTAAATAATATCGATTATACAATTATCACACCAATAATTTTTTATCATTTAAAATTATCATAGACAACAATTTCGCATTTAATTATATTAAAATATTGTTCTAAATATACACATAATAAATAAAATGAAATTGAAACAAGAATTGGTATATCATAGAATGTGTTTTTTATCGGACATTGGATTACAGTACTAGAGTCTGTCTCTACCTTAGCTAAGTCAAAAGAAGTTTTCTTTCTTTTTTTTTTAAATTGCATTGTTACTTTATAAATTTAGCAAGAATGATTTATTAATTATATTTAATAAAATATCAAAACAAACATTTTACTCAACTCTCTACATCACAATTAATCTTATTTAATATTTTAGTATTTCATTATTTATTTATTTTTTTGATAACATTAGTGTTCTTATTTTTTTAACCCTCTTCATGAAACAAAATTTGCTCACTCACATTTCCATTACTACGCAACTGGCCACTCGGTGTAGTTTTTCTTTTCTTCATTATTTCATTTACTTCACATTTGAAAAATGTAGACGGCGTTGTTCTTGGATAACTTGCTTTGTAGAATATGCTTTTGCATTCTGCGATGATTTTTAAATTCAATAAATTCCATCATTCTTCATCTAGGAATATCTTCAAAAGATCAATAACTTTTTTGATCTGCTTTCCATTTTTTTTACCTTTCTTTTTTTTTTCTTCTTCGTGTCTTCCTGGGCTGCCTTTTTTTTATAATTTTTGAAAAATTATCCATTTTTGAAATAAAAGTTCAAAATTATTACTAATGATTATTATTTTCTTCTTTTTACGTTTTGATTTTTACGTGTAAATCCGAAAGATTTTTACCAAATGATGATGATGGGAATTTTACCCGTAAAATATATTTTCATTTTTTTTTCCTTTTTTTCTCATTTAACAATAATTTTTATTCGGTGGCCAGCCGGTGCACGCGTCGCAGGCTAGCGCGCGCACACCGATTGGCAGGGTCGCCATGTAAGGTTGGGACCAATTAAAGAGGTCTTGTTGGTGCCAGGTTCTGATTTATTCTGCTCTTACATACACTAAACTTACACTTGAGAAATGCCGAAGGCTACCACACTACACCGCTAAACAAGGCCTTCGTATCAATTGTGCAAAGACTAAGGATATACGACGGAGAGCAATTTGACGAGAACCGCCAAGTTCACCGAGTGGCCGCATGGGATATTGCACGATATATCGACCACTGCTATCACGCCTATGCTCTTCAGCGAACAATCTCTCAGCTAGCGCGTCATCTGGATCTTGTGGTGACTCAGACGGTATATTCTCTAATTCCCAAAACCTAGAAACAATATCATTAAGGTACATGGAGACACCACAAAAGGTGTTCATGATATTTTGTTTATTCTCAAGTTGAATGGATTGTGGTTCAGACTGATTCGAATGTTGTGATAGCACAGTCTGACCAGCAATGACATACCCGAAAATAGATTGTAAGGCCACAGGCATATCCCTTTTAGTTGGTAGAATCTTAATACCATCATAAATATAGGGAAATAGATCACTCGCCAATAACATGTCGATTGGACCCGGTTTATAGAAAGTAGGGTCGGCAAGACTATAATGCTTAAATTGATTAATGACTACTTCTGATAAAGACATAGTAGGTAAATCACCAGTAATTTTTGAAACAATTACTGCGTCAGTCGACAAGGTTGGACTGTCGCAGTTCCTGGGCTTGACTATACATGTCGTTAATCCGAAATCCTTAACTTTATTGCGACTTAACCCAATGGGTTGAAAGTGACACTTACGCCTAGTTAAGTAGTAGTAATATAACCAGTCATAGCTCCGCTGTCTATCACATCACGAACTGTATGGTACTGACACCAACAATCCGCAACGTGAATAACAGCTGTGCTGAGCAACACAGCAGCCGACACGTCAAAGTTACCGCGTTGCTTGAAATTACGCTTGAATCAATACGAAGCGTATGATGATGATTCTTTTTACAAATTGAACAACGAATCTTAGCTCTGATAAATCTGATTTTTACAATATAAACATTCCCGACTCTTTGAACTAAAATCATTATTATTTGAAATACAATTGGGATTTTTATTCATATTGGATTTATAAGAAACCATTGGTTTTAAATAATGTGGCCCTGGATTAATCTTAACATGGCTTGGTTTATTAACGTAAGCCGATTTTGATGTAATGCTATCCGACATCTCAAGGACACGCACGTGAATCTCGATAAACAAAATTAAATCATTACAAGTCGGAATTATATTTTGTTGAATAGACTGCTCGAATTCCCTTCCTGCTAGTAAGGTCTAGATTACGTTATGCTATGTAAAACAATATAAAGCCTGACAGTTCGTTTTTTTTTTATATATATATCTTTATTCAACATAAAAGAAAATTACAATCATTATATTACAGACACAGTCAGAATATAAGAACATGAATATATTATAACTATGCAGGCTAAAAACACCTATATTTAGTTTTTTAATAACAAATTGTTGGTGCAGTACTCACAGGTTTATTTTTTTTACAACGTGAATTTAAACATAAATCAGTTCCAAAATTTATCCAGTAACACAATTAAGGCGTCTTTTGTACCAGACACATTTTTTAAGATATAATTCTTTCTCCACATTAAGCACTATAATTAACATACATTTGAAAAGCACAAATACAACATAATAAAAAAGAAAATAAAATACGTATGGCATTCGTTAAAGTCAATCACAGATATCCGCAACAAACGAAAATATCGGATATATTCACAAAACCGGCGCAAGCGCAGCGTCGCCGCGGCCCGTGTCGTCGAGCACGTAGTGATGGGGCAGGCGGTATCGGTTGTAAGTATCGACATATGGCAGTGTCGATAATCGTGATAACCCGATATTTGGTATTAATTTATTTTTGTGGTTAATATTGGTAAATTTATAAAATTTTAACGTCTGTTTTAAAATGATTTTTTTTATTGTCGGAAGTTTAATTAAAAAATGAAGAATTTTGAGGTTTGTATAAAATAGAGTGTTATATGAAATTTTCAAGGCTTTATTTTGCAAAATTTGTAGTTTTAGTATATTGGTCTCACAAGTGCTACTCCATACGGGTGCAGCATAAGTAAAACATGGTCTTATTAAAGTTTTGTATATTTTAAGTTTTGTGCTAGCGCTTAAATTGCTCTTTCTATTCATAATAGGACTTAGTACACCAAATGCCATAAGCCCTTTTTCTTTAGCTTTTTCAACATGAACGGTCCAGTTTAACTTTGTATCAAGGTTAATGCCAAGGTATTTAACAGTTCTAGACCATGGTATGTGATGTCCATTTATAACCAATTTGCGATCAGGGGGTTTACGCTTTCTAGAGAACATTATTGCTTCGGTTTTGGAATCGTTTAACTTCAATCTCCATTTTTTGAAATAGTCACTCAATAATTCTATGGACAGTTGGAGCCTACCTATAATTAAGTTTTCATCGTTTGACGAAGTATACGACGCAGTATCGTCAGCAAAGCAGGCTAGACTGGTTCGAGGTTGCTTAGGTATGTCACATAAATAAGCCAAAAACAGTAGTGGCCCCAAAACAGAACCCTGGGGCACTCCGGCAGGGATCATTAATGAGTCAGATTGAGTTGATCCTATATGTACAGACATTTTACGGTCTAAAAGATAAGACTGGAGGAGTTTAATCAACATGACAGGTACATTACACATTAGAAGCTTATGAAACAGGCTATTATGCCAGACAGTGTCGAATGCTTTTTCGATATCAAGTAGCATCATGCCAGTTGATTGCTTCATGTTCAGGTTATGTGAAATATGTTCACTAACGCGAGCGAGTTGTTGAATTGTTGAATGTGAATTTCTAAACCCGAACTGCTCGGGAATAAAATAACTCTCAAGACAAGTCAACAAACGCTTATAAATGATGCGTTCAAATAATTTAGAAAGCGCTGGTAATAAGCTTATGGGACGATAATTTACGGCAAGTGAATGATCTTTACCTAGTTTAGGCAGGGCAATTACTTTTGCTGACTTCCAAGATGTGGGGAAGTAAAACAATTTTAAACATGCGTTAAATAGTTTAGTTAAGAAAACAATACATTTGCGGGGGATTTTTTAAAAGAACGTTATGTATGTTGTCGTAACCAGGTGACTTCCGGTTCTTAAGACAGCGTAGTTGGAGGGCTATCTCACGTGGACGTACAATTGTATTTGGCTTTCATCAGAAATAGTCGAATTTATTATTTCAATTGAAGACAAGACCAGAGAAGAGACTTCATCGTCATACCATTCAGTGGTGAGACTCATATTACTTATAAATGTATTCGCTAACTCGTTGCACTGTTCAGTAACTGATTTGGTTAGTTGATTATTCGATTTTTTTAGGGGAGGTATTGTAGTTGATTGGTTTTTAAGAGACTTAACGATACGCCGTAACTCGGTATGGGAATTGTCAGCTTTTGATAATTTATTAGACCAGATATTATCATTATGCTTTTTTACTGCTAATTTTATTCTGTCTTGTAAGTAGTTAATATCATATCTAATATTTTTACGTTCATTAACATTACTAGCACGTAATTCACGGGATTTAAGTCTATTTTTGGTTTTAATAAGTTTTCTCAAAAATTTAGGCAGTGGTTTAGGTTTATAATCAACTTTAACCTTAGGAACTGAGTTTTCTCTAGCCTCGGAAATCACACAAGTTAGTTTTGCTACTTCAGCCTCAATCATATTAACAGAATCAAATGATTTATTTGTTAAGGATATGTTTTATTTAAATAAGTTCGATATTTATGCCAGTCGACAGAACCATACTTGTACTGCATATATGTTTGCTTTTCGACTGTTCCGAACAAAGAAAATACAACCGGCAAATGGTTGCATGAAAGAGCAGTAATTGCTTTCAAATCATGGATATCAAGAAGGTTAGAAGCTACAACTAGATCTGGTGTCGATGATTTATTGCCAGCGCAGTAGTGTACGAGTGTTGGCACGGGTGGCGCGTAAATACTGTAGTTGTGATCAAGCATATGTTCAAAAAGAATTTCACCACGACGATTAGTGTCACCAATGCTACACCAATGGGGATGACGGGCATTAAAATCACCTAAAAACATCACTCTTGCACCAGTGCTTAACAACATTTCAAGATCCCTAATCGAGATATCAAGATTGGGTGATTGGTATACGGAAAATACTAAAACCTTTTGAGAAGACACAGTAATTTCAATACCCACCGCCTCCATGTATTCAAGAATAGGGACAGTGGTTTGTATGTGTGGTATATTACATTTTTTAGGATACATACGCCTTGACCTCGACCGTCTTGGCGTTTATCCTGACGATAACAGTTGAACCCAGGTATATGAAGAGGTGCCCGGCTGCTAATCCTAGTTTCATTTATAGCTATAATATCCACAGACAAATTATAAACAGCAAGGTCTATAAGCTGTGATAACTTTTCACGAATACCATCCGCATTCCAATACAAAATACGTAACATGTTAGAAGATTTAAACACAGTGACCTAAGTAAGTGAGCACTAGAATTATTATTAATAGAGATAATAATTATTATTAATAGAGATAACGAACTTGGCGGTAGGCAAAGAAAACAACAACACTGTTCTGTGATTATAAGTTTCGATTTTATTATTTATTTTATGAAAATACAATAAATTTCTTCAGTTTATTAAAAAATAAGTCAGATTACATACTCACAAGTGTTATCCCAGCTTAACATATGCATTTAGTGCTAATTTAAATATTCCACCTGCACTGTCCTGCCAGCTCACCAACTTTGTGTTTATAAATTACATAATTATACTTTTCACAAATCATGGCAAACTATTATAATGTGATAGAATCACAAAAGGCTCTTGAATCCTTGTTGATGACAAAGATGTCTGAATTTGAGAAGCAGCTCAAGGCAAGTATTCCAGGAAGTAATGTCAACGTTGAACCAGTATTCCAGGAAGTAATGTAACGTCAACGTCTTTATGATGAATTTAGCTGCTTCAAGAACCATGTCTGGTCGATTTTAAACCTTTTGAGGCAACAGATCTCTGAAATTAGTCGAGTTGTTGATAATATTGAAATGAGACACTGAAGAAAGTATTTGTTATTTAATGGTGTACCTGAGGAACCTAATGAAGATCTCTCAAACTCTATTTCTGATATCTGCAGTAATAAGCTTGGTATAAAAGATGTATCCAAGGATAAGATTATTGCTTGTCACCGTCTCGGCAAACATTCTGAGGGCAAGCATCGTCCCGTGCTTGTAAGGTTTGTCCACCCAAATCTGAAAACTGCTGTGTGGAAGAAGAAGGCTAGTCCTAAGGGCTCTTCCTTTGTGCTGTCTGAGTTCCTAACCCACCAACGCCAGTCGCTTTTCTTGCTCGCGCGTAAAAGATTGGGGATGAAGAATTGTTGGACATTAGACGGCAACATCATCGTTAAGCTTCCCGATGGCACCAGACACCGTATTAATTACGAGGAGAGCCTTTCAAAACTGATTGCAAACACTGATGTCGTTGGTGAGGCACCTTCAAGCGGAAATCAAGACTCATTGTCTGGATACAAGTCCAAACCCAAGAGAGCAGTGAGGGCAAAGAAATAGTGTTTCTCATTTACTTATCTCTTCGTATTTTTCTTTTATTATTGTTGCTAAGGTAAGGGTATTCTTTGTTAATCATGTACATATTTAAACTTTAGCTGCTCCTGGTATTTTTGAATTATAATTGAATTCAATTAAATTATGGATTATTACCTTATTATATACTTTATTGGTTATTTTTAACTTAGAATTTACTTCGGTAATTGTATAATTCGTTTGACATTGACACTTGACATAAATACTAGGTATCTTTTTTGTCTATTCTGACAGTTGACATAGATAATATACTGTGCAGCCTAGTCGTGCATGTAGATATCTAGATATCTATCTTCTTACAAAATTAGATATAAATTATATCTAATAGATAATAAATTTAACGTGTCTGTTAAACCTATTATATACAAGGGTCAAACTGTAAGTTCTTAGAAAATCAAAAACTAAGCATTCTCCAAGTTATTAATTTTATTATAACTTTTCAAAATAGCCGATTGATGGAACCATTGAGAAAAGCACCTTGCCCACTCGGCCTTAGGGGTCTCTTCAACGGTGTTTTGAAACGCAGCCACTGCTTCTTCGGCGTCCATAAAATGTTTTCCTCGAAGTTTTTCTTTTATTTTCGGGAATAAATAAAAATCGCAGGGTGCGAGGTCGAGGCTATACGGTGGGTGACCCAGTAATTCCACGTCTAAGGTCGCCAAATAGTCGATCGTTTGCCTGGCGGTGTGCGACGAGGCATTGTCGTGATGAAGGAGGATCCTGCTGCGAGGTCGTTTCTCTCAAACTTTTTCCAAGACAAGTGACAAACAGTTGTTAGTGTACCACTCTGCATTAACCGTTTTCTGATCCTCTAAGACAACTGTCGCGTAATGACCTGTCTTTCCGAAGAACGTGGCCACCATCTTATTTCCAACACTTCGACCTCTCTTCACTTTAGTTGGCAACTCTTCGGAAGGAAACACCCACTGAGCAGACTGTCTTTTGGTTTCCAGATCATAACAGTAAATCCAGCTTTCGTCACCCGTTAGTATGTCGAACACAGCATTTGAGTCACCTCCGTTAAATTTTTGGATCATTTCTCGGCACCAATCAACACGGCGGAGTTTTTGAGCCTCGGTCAAATTATGCGGTATCCAGCGGGCACAAAGCTTCCTGACCGCTAAATGTTCATGGAGGATTTTGTGCACTTGACTCATACCTATTCCTAGACTTGTCCGAATCTGCTGATAGGTCACTCTTTTGTCAGTCTCTATCATACGCCGCACAACACTGATATTATCTTCAGTCGTCGCTGTAGAAGGCCGTCCCTCACGCAAATCATCGGTGAGATTAGTTCGACCACGTTTGAATTCATTAAACCAGTTGTAAACTGTGGTACGAGATGGGGCTTCATCGTGAAAAGCCAATCGAAGTCTATCATAACTTTCTTGTTGACTTATATGACATCGAAAGTCATAAAAAATCATTGCACGATAATTTTCTCGGCTTAAATTCATTCTGACGTGCACAGACAATTTTCAATTTGCCGCCAAATCGTAAAACAAATGACAAATGAATGAAATGTATACTCAATATTATTGGTAAAGAGTTCTATTTTCAAAATTTAAACTTATTTTTTTAATATAATGCTTTTAACTTGCCAGTTCTAAAAACTTTCAGTTTGACCCTCGTAACAACTATATTTATTTTAACTTATGTAAAATATATGACACTTTCTTTTTTATTATCTATCTATTTTTTTAGTCTTGGTAGTTATGGTATAGGCTGTTTAATGTAATAAATAAGATTATTAGATTTATTCTGTGTTGTTGGTACAAATAATAATTAAGAATACCCTTGTGAACAGTAATTAAGGTTATCTGTTATTGTTACTGTCTACTGCTCTGGTCCTTTAAATTTTAGTGTGTAATTTATTTCTTTTACTTTTTTACATTTTTTTTGTTATCATTAGTGTATAAAGATTAGTACAATTTAATGTAACCGTCAGCTGGCGGGACAAGCAGAAATAATTGTTATTCTTCTTCTTCTTTTTTTAATATATTTTAATCCATTTACTTAATAATTAATTTATCATTTACGTATTTTTAATTTTTACATTTATATATAATATAATTGTAGTATTATGTCTGATGCAGATGATGATGTATTTTTATCTGCATGCAGTAGTAGTGATTCCTCGTACACAGATGATGATTCTTTCCATGTTCCTGAGACGCTTGGGACTTTGCTATGTAGTTCTTTTCTTAACTCCCCTAACTCTTTTAATGTCTGTCATATTAACACTCAAAGTTTACCTTCTCATTTCTCTGATTTTCTTGAAACCTTTTCATACGCCCCTGTATGAAAAGGTCTCCGAAAGTTGGTTGAAACCCTCACTTGATTCCACCTTATATAGTCTTCCCGGTTTTGTGCTCATTCGGAACGATCGCATAGGCAAGGGGGGAGAAGGTGTTGCTATCTACCTTCGTTCGAACACTGCTTATACTGTTCTTTTTACTTCTCCTTCTTCTTTCTCGTTTTCTGCTGAATATATTTTCCTTGAAATCCGTCTCAGGGGTGTAAAAGCTGTTCTTGGAGTTATCTATTGTCCTCCTACTGTCGACTATTTCTCTTCACTTGAACCTATCCTGGAATCCGTTTCTTCGGATTATTTACATCATATTATCATGGGCGATTTAAACACGGATCTGTTGAAAACCACTCCACGTTCTCTTAAATTTTCCCAACTCATAGAATCGGTGAATTTCAACATTCTTCCCTCTGAACCTACACATCATATCTCTGACTCGTCTGACACTTGGTTGGACGTTATCATTGTTTCTTCTAAAAATTCTGTGATTAAATATGGTCAACTTGCAGTTCCCGGGTTTTCCCGTCACGACCTTATATATTTATCATACAAGCTTAAGTCACCTAAAGCTAAGGCTCCAACAGTGTTGATGCGCAACCTAGCTAAAATTAATCTCGAGGCTTTAAAAGAAGATGCAAGTTCGCTGGACATGGACCTTGGTGTTCTGTTCATCGACGGTAGATGATAAAGTCTCTCACTTTAATTTGTATATTTTATCACTGTTCGATAAACACGCACCTTTGAGACCCGTTAAGATCAGACGTCCGCCTGCTCCTTGGATTACCAAAGGAGTCCGTATGGCCATGTCACGACGCGATCGCGCTTTCCGCAGGTTTAAGCGTGATAGGAGCAAAGAAAACTGGGATTTATATAAGGCAGCTCGCAATAGGTGTAATCTAATGGTAAGAACAGCTAAACGCCACTATTGTCACTTAAATGTTAGTAATTCATCTTCGGCCTCAGTATGGAAATTTCTTCAAACACTAGGTATAAATAAACGGAGTGAAGACATTGCTGTCCCTTCGTTTTCTCCTGATATCTTAAACAGATATTTTTCTTCCAGTTCTCTGTTATCTTCCAATACTAAATTAACAACTATTTCTGAGATTGAATCCATGGCCTCTCTTCCTTTTAACGACATAGTCCTTTCTCCAGTGTCTGATGAAGAAATTCGTAAAATAATCATTTCAATAACATCTAATGCTACTGGTGTTGATGGTATTAATCGACCTATGATTTTATCTATCCTGGACTATGTCCTGTCGGCTATTACCCATATAGTAAACTTTTCCATTTCATCTGGAGAATTCCCTTCCTTGTGGCGTCAAGCTTATATCATTCCACTTCCTAAAGTTCCCAATCCTTCACAACTAAATAATTTCAGACCTATTTCTATTCTTCCTTTTTTATCAAAAATTTTAGAAGTGTGTGTTTACAAGCAAGTTTCTTCCTTTGTTTATAATAATATTCTCACCTCATATCAGTCTGGTTTCCGACCAGGCCATAGCACAGCTACCGCTCTTCTCAAAGTATCTGAGGATATTCGGGTTGGCATGGAGAATAGAATGATCACCATTTTGGTCTTAATTGATTTTTCCAATGCTTTTAACATGGTTGATCATGATATCGTCCTGGCCATATTCAAGCATTTAAATTTTTCTTCATCAGCTCTGGAATGGTTCTCCTCTTATCTTCGCGGCCGCCAGCAAGCGGTTAAGTTGAATCAATCCCTCTCCGGGTGGCTTGATCTTTCTGCTGGCGTACCGCAAGGTGGCATTTTATCTCCTATTATTTTTTCTCTTTTTATAAATTCCTTTTCATTTCATTTCGACTGTTCTTATCATTTTTACGCCGATGATTTGCAACTCTACACTAATACTGAGATAGACAATATCGACACAGCTGTACATAAAATAAATTAAAATCTTTCCTACGTTTACAACTGGCCTAATAAATTCGGCATTGTAGTTAATCCTACTAAGTGTCAGGCGATCATTGTTGGTAGTTCACGTCTTATGTCTAAGTTAAATGTATGCTCTTTGCCACCTATCGTATTTAGCAATACGACGATTCCATACGTCCACCACGTTAAAGATCTTGGACTTCATATTGATTCTACATTAAGTTGGAATGTGCATATTTCTGAAGTTAGTCGTTCTGTTACTGCCACTTTAAGGTGCCTTAATCGTTTAAGAAATTTTCTACCTATTAAAACTAAAATCTTGCTTGTTCAAGCGCTTATATTTCCAATTATAGATTACGCTGATGTGTGTTATCCTGATCTCAATGAAATCCTATTGAACAAACTTGACCGCCTCCTAAATAACTCCCAACGTTTTATCTTTTGCCTTAGAAAATTTGACCACATTTCTCATTGTCGAGCTAAACTCAAATGGCTTCCCATCCGCCAACACAGAGAACTACGACTATTGTGTCTTCTTTTCTCCATTCTTTTTGATCCCCAATCTCCTGTTTACTTAAAAGACAATTTTAAATTTCTCTGTGACAATCACGATCGACAGCTACGCTCTAACGATTCTCTCCTTCTCTCTTTTCCCAGTCACCATTCTGGTTTCGTCTCTAACTCCTTCTCTGTACAAGCTATCAGATCGTGGAATAAACTTCCACAAGAAACCACCAAACCACCTACTAGGGCATTTTTCAGGCGTCGTTTACACAATCATCTTGTTAAGAATCTGTGTTAAGTATCTGTTATTGTTATTGTTTTTTATATATAAATGTTTATGTATTTGTATGTATGTGTGTATGTATGTGTATGTATATGTATGTATGTATATAGATATATATTTGTATTTATTACTTATATTTATATGTATATTTTAACTTTTATTGCTACCGTCTTCACGATTTTCTGTTTTGCCTAAAGGTTGACTGGTAGAGAATGCCTTCAGGCATTAAGTCCGCCTTTTGTATCTACGTTACTGTAGCTTGTCAATAAAGTTTTTTTTAAATAAAAATCACTTTATCCATCATAGTGGGACATGAATTGAATTGCGTTTTAATGTTTTTAATAATATTGAGAATGTGAAGCATCTCGGTGGTTGCTTCGTCAGTTTCTGCGCTTATTTCAAACTCAGAAATATAGGCATCTTTTCTTGTGTCCATTGGGGCTGATATGACGCTAGCCCAAGAGCGCTGATTTTGTTGGGATTGCATGTGCTTTCTTACTGGAATCATTTTCACATGTGGTTGAGGTATTGTAGTTTCTTTGATTTTAATTGTTTTTTGGTCTAAATCTTTGCCTTCAACATGCATCTTATCTAACTTGACCTTCACTTGTTTTTGTTCTAAGCGTTGCAAGTATTCTATTCTTGCTGGGCATTGACGGTAGTTAGCCGGATGATCTGCTTTGCAATTACAGCATTGAACCGTGCTGGTCCTGTCTTTCTTAGTGCATTTGTTGGTGCCATGGTCACCGGAGCACTTTACACAGCGTTCAGGGAGATTACAATTTTTAGATGCATGGCCAAATCGCTGTAGCATTGGATACCGAAACTGTTATTAGGTTTGAATCTTTCTATCTTTATCACACAGTTACATAGAAATTTAATTTGTTTGAATTTATTAATATCTGTTCCACTGGGGAGCTGTACTAAGATAGGTAAACACGTAGACGGGTTTACGATAGACGACGAACGTTTCAAAATTGATACGACGGCTTCATCATACCCAAGATCTGCAAGTTCCTTACTGACCGAGTCAACTGCTTGAGTTGGGAGTCCTCGAATCTATCTAGGAGGATATATAGTATGTAATGTATGTATAAGTGTATTTATAATTTAAAGTATGTACACCTCCAAACCCTTTTCGTTATCTTCAATGTCCTCTATCCAAAGGTTGTCTGGAAGAGATCGCTCTTCTAGCGATAAGACCGCCTTTTATACCGTGTTTACTATTGTGTTGTGTTTCTTTGTATATTTTTGTTTTTGGTGTACAATAAAGTATATTTGATTTGATTTGATTTGATTTGATTTGATTTGATTTGATTTGATTTGATTTGATTTGATTTGATTTGATTTGATTTGATTTGATTTGATTTGATTTGATTTGATTTGATTTGATTTGATTTGATTTGATTTGATTTGATTCGATTCGATTCGATTCGATTCGATTCGATTCGATTCGATTCGATTCGATTCGATTCGATTCGATTCGATTCGATTCGATTTGATTTGATTTAATGGTGAAAGTGTTCATCCTCTCTCTACACTTTCCTGTTTTATTCGTATGTTAATAATGTAAATGGCAGAGAGCCAAGCGATCTATTTGAGGTTAACTCATGAAGAAGAAAGTTAACCAGCATTGTAAGCCATAAGTACTTGGGAATATTTCAAAGTTCAGAAAAATACGCTGTAGTCGTAATAGCGTTAAACTCAACACTCCAACTAACTTTGCACCGACTTCATTATCATCGTTGTTTCTCTTACGTCTTTTGGCGGCAATGAAAAAAGGTTTAGAGCTAGCTTATAAGCGGTTGAAGTAGGAGCGAGAGGTATAACAGCGAAATCTCTCTATACTTTACTAAAAGATCTCGGCCTGTCTAGAACTATCACAAATTCATTTCTAGAACGCACTTTGAAGGCGGCTTTGGTAGAATCATTTATAATTTGGTTAGGTAGTCGGAAAAGCTCGGACAGTGAAAGTGATCGTTAATGCATTTTAAACCTACACTTGGGTCGCAAGTCCCAAGCGCTGTTCGAAGCTCCTCTTCCTACAACACGATGGACCCGGCACCCGCACGGTGAATCCATGGAACGCTAAGTTGTTTCTTCTCTTTGACGGAACATTGACTTCATTCTGTATACTCGTGGTTTCATCGTCATTTCCTGTAGCATTTACTGTATTTTTTATAAATAGCCGTTACTGTATCTTTTATAAATAAAAGATTATCATAGAATACATATGGGACCTTCTTTTTTGCTGCAGACCCGCTCTTGTTTTCTTTTGTTTTATGTAGGAATGAAACGATACCATTGAGGTATCGATACTTTTACTCGATACTGTACCGATTTTCTTCGCTCTGGAAACTAGGTAAAGCGTGGCGTTGAGTTCCGCCACTCAACACGCAATGCCTCGAAAAAAGCGGAAAGTGGGAACGGAGGAAACAGGAACTAAGCAACGGAGTGTCTTAACACTAGGTTCGTATGGTTCCTGTAGTTCCCTCTGCCTACCCTGCCATGTGCGGGATACAGCCTGTATAATAAAACAAGTACTGTAAGTGATTTATTGACGAGAAAAACAGAAAATTATAAGCTAAAATAAAAAAATTATTAAAAACACTTTTAAGAAAAAAAGTCTGCTTTTGTAGTGCTTCCTAGAAATATCATTTTTTCCAAATGTTTGCCTGTTAGTCGATTTCTCGAAGCAGTGACAGTTACGCCAGCTATGGAAAAAAATCTTTCGCAAGGTACTGAGGTACCTACTATGTTTAAATATATGCGTGCTTGTTTATATAACGCTGGGTGGCGGCGAAAGATCATAATATCACCACCAATTCGGTGCGGTTTAAAACAATAATAGCGGGAATTAAAAAAATGCTAGTGGACTGTATTTTTGTTTGATAGAAAATTAGTGAAAGAACACAATAATAATGGCCGACTCACAACAACGAATAGAAAAGGAAAATTGATTTACCAGCTACAGTACGGGTTTAATTGGACAAAATAAAAGATATATGTAGCTGGGGAAAGTAGAACAATCGCACATTTACTTGGTTAAAGGTTTTTCCTCGGATCCTTTCGTCGTGGTTGCCCAGCCGCGGCTGGTTATTTCCAATCTTCACCTAGCTAGGCCTTGTTTATCGTTATCTTTATGTTACATACACAGAACTACTGTATTTTAATAACACTGATGCGAATATTGCGAAATATACGAATATTTTTGAATTGTCAAGGCGCACGCGTTGTCTATAGCAGCGGGAACATAATCGAAGTCGTAAAAAGAAGCAAGCGCCTTCTTGCCGGTCGTCCGAGTGAATGAAGTGCGGCAAGGATCGCAATAAGTATAGTGTGCGTGTTGTAAAGAAGTGGGAATGGGAAGTTATTTGCGAGTGGCGGTTTTTTAAATATAATATTTTTAGTCAAAAATAAATCCCTATTAATTTAATACTAAACACCCCCCCGGCCGTGAAGGAACTCCTTTACAAATAAATATTTAAAATTAAGAAAATTAAGTAATTGCGAATTCTAAAGTTAATAAAATAATATACACTAATACAAAAAATAATACAGAAAATGGAAAATTGAATATTAACTATTGCGAAGGTAGAAGTCCGCGGGAAATACAATCGGCTGGGTTTTCTACTCCAGCGATATGATACAAACAATAAGGCGATAAAGGCGATTGAAACTGCGAAATTCTATTAGCGACATAAGTGTGAAATCTGTGTGGTGAAGAACAAACCCAACACAATGCGACAGTTGAGTCGGAAAATGCGAAAATATTATCGATAGGATGTCTTATAGAAAGCGAGTCATATACTGTACGAACTAACTTCGCAAGCAATAACAACGCGTTTAATTCTAATCTGGCTAGCGTTATTAGATTAGAAGGAGACGAAACACGGGATTTTGAACATATTAATTTAGCAATAGGACTTTCGAGTCCGTTACAAATATGAATATAAATGACACACCCGTATGCCTTTTCGCTAGCGTCAGCAAACGCGAGCAGAGAGACTGTAGATTGTTTTTCAACGCCTAAATGACGAGGTATTTTAAGTTGCGATAGTAAAGGCAATTCGGCTATATATGTGTGTCACTTCTCAACAATGTAAGAGGGGGGAGCTTCGTCCTAAGACAATTTTAAAATCCATAATTCTTTAATAATTAATTTTGCTAACAAAATAACTGGGCCAACCAGACCTAAAACATCATAAAGACGAGCGGTTGCGGATAAGATTGCGCGTTTGGTACAAGTTTGCGGAGGTTGTGTAACACAGAATGTTAAACTATCAAAAGCGGGAAACCAATGCAACCCCAAGATTTTGAAGGTGCTTTCGTCATCGAAGGATACGCTATCAGAAAATTTGATAGAGGATACTCCGAGAATTTTTTGCGAAGTTCCACCTATACCTTGAACCTTGGAAAAGCGGTTTTGAGAATAAATTGGAAGCGATAAGCGCTTACAACATGCGGAAGAGATATAATCACTTTGTGAACCAGGGTCCACTAAGCATCTCAAGAAATGAGTGCGGTTATGTTTATCATAAACTTTAATTTGGCGGTACCTAACAAGGTAGTAGTAGCGGTGCCTGAAATATGATCGCGGGAAATGGTACAAACCGATGCGGGAACCTTAGAATCTACATGAGATTCAGAAAAGCGAACGTTATTCTTGTTAGAGGTGATATTATTATTATTAGCGGGTTGAACGCCGGATTCAGATTGACCGGCCGACACAGTGCGGGATGAGCCATGAGCGGGAGCGGGTGCGGGTGCGGGAGAAGAAGCGCGACGCTGGAAATGACGTGTCGAAGACTTATTTACGACGACATTACAATTAGATTTATTAGGATTATTGAAATGTAGCAAAGAATGATGCTTTAGCGAGCAATGATTACAAGTGTGCTGAGAAGCACATGCAAAAATTTTATGTTTAGTACTTAAACAATTATTGCAATATAAATTATTTTTAATAAAACTAAATCTTTCATACGGGTTCATTTTATAAAAACAGGACACGAATATAAATGCTCATGTTTATTATTATTGCACAAAGTACACTTATGATATACACTTGTACTTCCTTCCATATTAACAAAGGAGCGAGTAGCAGACTTAGGCGTTAGGGCAATGTCTTTAAGCGAGATTTATTTTGATCTAACCAATCATTCGATTTAAAATTACCACGAGATAAAACTTTACTTTGTTCCTTAATAAATTCTACAAGATTTTCATACGAAGGAATTTTTTGTTTACGATAAGTAATTTCAAATAATTTAATAGTATCAGAATCTAATTTTGTATAGCAAGGTGTAAAAACATGAAATCGGTTAAATCGTTTAATTTCAACTGCTGAAGAGCTTCAACAGAAGAATTAAATTTATTTAAGAAAGACTCGAGCCCAGCCGCACTATTATTATTAAGCGCTTTAAATTCTAACAGCTGATTAAAATAAGCGGAAGCGAGAGCACGAGGATCGTCATATTTTTCTATAAGCGAATTCCAAATATTTAAATAATTTTCAGCTGTACTTTACAAACCCGAACATATGTCCCTAGCCTTATCTGTTAATTTACTTACTAAATAAAAAACTTTTTCGCTGTCACTTAATGAATGGTTGTCGTGAACTATACTTTTAAATTGTTGATAAAAAAGCGGCCAATTACGAATATCACCATTAAATGACATAAGTGCAATAGGTGGTAAATGCGGTTTTAATTTATGTATATTTTGAGATGTATTTGTAGAAATAACATTTAATTTATCATCGGAAATTTTCGAGATGACTCGTTTAACAAAGGAATACATGGTTTCAAATTCTGTCCAAGAATTGTAATGAATAGTTAAATGTGGATTAACTTTTAATAATAAAATATTATAAGAGTCTAAAACACGCTCAAAATCAATACGTAACTGATCGATGTTAAAACTTTCATCCAATAAAGCCTGTTCGGTATTACTATCGAAACATTTTGCGAATTTAAATATACTTTTCATTTTGTTAAACATGGCATCGTGCTTAGCTTCTAATAGGCTAAGTTGAGTCTCGTCAACCTCCTCCTCTTTTTTACCTCTAACCATTTTGAAAAGTAATAAATACGACGACGACTACGACAACACGTGCGACTTTGAGTTGTGTTCTACTATTCACTCGACTAGCTCGTTACGAATCGAACGAAACTAGACCTTATGGAGCGAAATAAATGGTGCGGGGGTAAACATATAATAAAATTAAAGAATTTTATAATTATAATAGCGAATATATATTAATAAATAATATATAATGGACATTCCTCATGAATTTACGTCTTATACAACGATTATGCGGTTATATAAATAAAGAAAACTAAGTTGTCAATACAAATAGCGGGAATAATAAAAATAAAGACAAACTTTAGAATTCACAATAATAATCGTGCATAAAGAAAGTATAATTTCGTTAAAGAAAATATCCTAGCGGTTATAATACAATATTATAAAAATTATTTCGCAATTTATAGATACGAATAGAAATATTAAGTTCCTTCACCACGTGTTTGAATAGGTAAAAAGTTAATATAATTTAATCCAATCCGGTAAAGAAGTGACCAAAAAACATGGCGCGGAGAGATAAAAGAAAATGCGGCTCGAAGGAACCAAAAAAACAAATGGCGGAGGAAGACCAAAGAAATGCGAGGCGAAAGGTCATAATATCACCGCCAGTTCGGTGCGGTACAAACAATAATAGCGGGAATTAAAAAATGCTAGTGGACTGTATTTTTGTTTGATATAAAATTGAAGTGAAAGAACCCGATAATAATGGCGGCCACTCACAAAAAACGAATAGAAAAGGAAAATTGATTTGCCAGCTACAGTACGGGTTTAATTGGACAAAATAAAAGATATATGTAGCTGGGGAAAGTAGAACAATCGCACACTTACTTAGTTAGAGGTCTTCCTTGTATCCTTTCGTCGTGGTTGCACGTGGTGGCTCAGCCGCGGCTGGTTATTTCCAATCTTCACCTAGCTAGGCCTTGTTTATCGTTATCTTTATCTTACATACACATATCTACTGTATTTTAATAACACTGATGCGAATATTGCGAAATATACTAATATTTTTGAATTATCAAGGCGCACACGTTGTCTATAGTAGCGGGGTCATATTATAAGAGAGGCAAGCGCCCTTTTGCGTGTCGTCCGAGTGAATGAAATGTGCGGCAAGGATATATATAAGTATAGTGTGCGCGTTGTAAAGGAATGGGAATGGGAAGTCATTTGCGAGTGGCGGTTTTTTTTAAATATAATACTTTTAGTCAAAAATAAATCCCTATTAATTTAATACCAAACACCAAGTATTGGGGATATTGCCTGATTTAAATATACTTTTTTTTTTTTTTTTTTTTATTGTAACTTACACTATTACATTAATCAGAACTCTTATATTAATCATATTATATAACTATTTTATATAACTATTACAGCTATTATAACTTAATCTGCTATGTTAGTTTTATATATATGTTTTTCGATTACTTTATTATCTTAGCTTAACTACATGATAAGTGTGCCCCGGCGCCCAGTTTTGGAAGTAGTGTCCTCATCACCTTGTCATCCCTTTGTGACATCGCTCCTTTCAGGTTTTCCTCGATGATTTCCCTGGTGGATGCCCTCACCGCTCGGTTGATGAAAGTACCGATAGCGTCACCAGCGTCGTCAGAGTAATAGACACAGGTGTTTGTATGCCTCGTTACTGCGACTACCGCATGAGAAACGCTTTCGTGGATACGGAGTCTTACGCTTCCGGTTCGGACGATGATGACATCTTTGTATGTCAAGCCCTGAGCCTCGTGGATAGTCATGACACGCGACCCGGCTCCGGAACCATACCCCATGTCCTTTAAGACCTTCTTCTCCTCCTGCGTGTGGACCAGGTAAAGGGTTCCGTTGCTGCTGACTGGTATTTCCGCGCCAGTATACCCAATGATTTTCAAGGAGCGGATGACGGGGCTTGAGGAGTAGATGGTTTTGTAGATACCTACTACTGCATAGGCAACGTTCAACGGGCTCCTATGCGTGCACGGCAACTCACTTGTGATATTTGTTGTCAGGCTTGGGTTGCTGTATCTCAGACCGAAAAGATTACGTCTTTTGATGTAAGGCAGCTGATTTTTATCTCCAACAAGGATAACATGTTTAGCTCCCGATAGTCTCGCCGCCATAACTATGGCCCCAAAGTGATTCATGAGGGCTTCGTCCACCGTGAGACGGTTTATGGTTGTTCCCTCATGAACACCGTTCGCTAGGATTGAGGCCATGGTTCGCACTTTCTTTTTGACTCCGTGCCGATACGGTGTGCTAATTTATCTCCTAGGTCTTTCGCGGCTTCAATTGTTGTAGTTGCTATCATCTCTGTTTCCTCGTCGAAGTGCCCAACGATGTGAGTCGTCTTGCCACATCCCGGAACCCCGTTTATCCAGGACAGTTTTGGTAGTTCCCAATCCACGAAAGCTGCGCCCGGCTCAGGATTCCTCGAAATAGTTTTTGCTATTTCGAGTATCCTATCGTCCAGCATCACCCGGCCACTACCACTATTGGATCACTCTTGGGTGTTTGGAATTTTGTTGTGGTGTTTTCCTCCTCGTGTTTGTGTTTCTACCAGTCCCACGAATCCGTTGGTCTTGTTATACGCCGCCATGTACTGTCCCCTCCATTTTACCACGTAGTACACGGGAACTGTAGTTGTCGTAGATGGCGGCTTCGGCTTCCTCAAGTTCGATTTCTAGCAAGTTGGTGTTTCCTCTCTCGAAGATTTGCAATATTCTGTTGCAGGTGGTTATATTAGCCTCGCGGGTCGCCTTTATAATGGCA
>JAZFAU010000826.1:0-42262 GCA_037178615.1 Dione vanillae
TAAAAAATAATGAATTTTTTTTCAAATTTTCGGAAAATAAAAAATATATCAGTAAAATTTAAAAAAAAATTAATAAAATATGACAACAATAATCTGCACGAAAGTGCGTTACAATGTATAGATGCATATATAAGTAACAACTTAGAGCTTTTTAAAAGAAAAAAAAAACACAGGAACATTTGTTCTCTGAATATCCTTATTTCTATCTACAGCTGGAAAAAAGTCACGGTCACTTGCAGACGTACAATTGTTGATTGTTGCTGCTGAAATATGCGCTAACGAGCAAATTAGGCTTTGAACTGTAGAGAAGGGAATTTAGAAACCATGTAAATTCAAATTTACATAATTTTAATTCAAAATAAGAATACATGATTCCTTTTTTGGCACTTATTACGAGGTAACATTCCAAGTCTTTAATAGATGTACTTTAAGTAATGCTTTTATTCTACGGTATTGTTGTTGTGCCACAAAATGAAATTAGGACTCATAATCATCAATCATTATTAATTATAATGAAATTAAATATAATAACAATTAGAAATTCTTGAGGACCGTCGTGGCGCAGAGGCGCAACGTCTGCCTGTAACGCGGCTAACGCGACGGTTTCTGGGTTCGATCCCCAGTCGGGGAAGATGTATTTTTCTATTTCCATTTCTTCTTCGCTCTGGCAACTAAGGCAAAGCGCAGCGTTGAGTTCCGCCACTCAACACGCAATGCCTTGAAAAACGGCGGAAAGTGGGGACGGAGTAAGCAGGGACTAAGTAACGGAGTGTCTTAACACTAGGTTAGTATGGTACCTGCAGTTCCTCTGCCTACCCTGCCATGTGCGGGGATAAAGCGTGAAGCTAAAAAAAAAATATTCTTGAAAAATGGCAGAATATAATTATAATAGAAATAAACAAACTCTTCTTATACAGTAGCGGGAACAAAGTGTCTAAACACTTAGTTCTCTCAACTTAACCATCTACATGAGGAATACAATGTAAAGCAAAAATTTACAATTATAAATTCTACGTTTGTAACTGAAGCTTATTAAGTGAAATGTATGTATTTTCAAAATAAGCCTTGGAATTGTGTCTACTAATGAACAAAACACGCCCTCGACGCACTCATCCATTATTTAATGTGTTAATTGAAATTTCCACTAATCGTTGTGTTTTGAATAAATAGATTAAGTTTATTATGAACTCATTGTATTGTGACTGTAAGCACGGTTGTGGGTTTGATTCCCTTTCGGAGGAATATATTAATTTAATTTCTTCGCTTTTATTATGAGATAAAGCGTATTGTTGAGTTTTTCCCACTCATTATTGATTGTTCGAACATTGTACTGAAAGCGTAGAACGGAGAGACTTAATATAAAGTTCCTCTGCATATATGCGGGTTAAAGTGTAAAACTATTTATCTATTTATATTATATATCAGTTAATCATACCTAGAGCAGGTTATACTTTTCCTTAAAAAAAAGCCAGAACCATAGGTCCCGATTTATTAACGTTAAAATTGTTGACAGCAGACCCTACGACCGCATCTTATATTCTTGCATCCATACTTTTCATAACACCTCTTCTAGAGAAAATCTGGATCACTAAGAAGCTCCTGGGTGGCTGAAACTAAAGCCTGTTAATAACTATATCAAAGAAGTGACCTTAGCCAGTGACATGTACAGGATAACTAAAAACATCCCTAAGCGTATTAGACTTATCTTCTGGTCCGATAGGATTCACAACAAAGAGCTGTGGGATCTGTGCTCCGAGACACCCATTGGTCTCCAAGTAAGGCACCGTAAAGAGGGCTGGAGTGGACACATTTAAGGAAGAACATCTAACTAAATACCAAGACTTTCGTTGCTTACGAATGTCTTGGTATTTAGTTAGGTTCTAATAATAATAGCAGTAATTCCAATCATTGAAGCTTACGTTCTTGTCGAACTATCTCGAAATTCTTCTATGCTTGTCACAATTATTTTTATTGTAAGTCCTTCTACATTAATATTTTTATTATTTCATTTGTTCTTCATTCCCTAGATCTCCCTATTTCTTATTTCTAATATTATGTCTAGACTATATCTACCTACACCTACACTACTTTGTACATAAGGCGCGAAATCATAACAAAACTGAATATTAAATAGACTCAAAAGGATACCTTGCAGCCATATTTTCTTTTCAATAACTAGCGCAAATGCCACCTGCGTACATCCCTTTCGCAAACATAATAATATACATACATATATAAATATATATTCTTGATAATCCATATTTTTCACAACAAACTTTTGAATAAAACGGAAAGTCATCACTAATTGAGTCGTGCGGGTATCTTTTGTAACGATGCTAGTAGGTTTAGAGCCCATTCGGAAAAATGTAGACCTAGAATAGATAGACCTAGAATTTATTTTATTTTGTTGTGTTAGTTGGTGTGAGTGAAATCTTCAAAAAAATAACTTCAATTACTATAATTATTTATAATAATTGAAGTTATTTCAACTATAATGACATTTCCTGAGTTAAAAATGTTCTTGACTTAAATCGAATACAATGTCTCAAAGTATGATTTTCAGTTTCTGACAAATTTACGAAGTAGCGTAAAATTAGATTATATATAGCGTAAATTATAATTTATAGAATAGAAAGCTTTAGCATTTTGATGAACTTGGGAGGAAACTAAAAAGATGTTTCTTCCCTACTTTACCACGTGCAAGGCTTAATTAAAGTGTAGTAAATAGTGGCCACTTTTAAAACATAGACTAAAAAATATACATATAAGAGATATGTTCATATAAATATATAAAAAAAATATTTTTATTGAAAAATTAGGCGTCTATAGAAATCTCGCTCCACTGAAGTAACTTTCAGTTTAAAACTTTAAAGTTCTTAAACTTTCAGTGAAAATATCACTTTTCAAACACTCGTAATAAGAATTCAATAATTTCGTTGAAACATTCGTTTGGAAATTGGAGTAGAGTTAGATTTCAGAACGCTGTTAAAGTTGTTTTTGCAAATATTTAATTACAAAGTTTATATAAAATATAATAATTTTCTATTAAATTTATTTATATGAGTAGTATTCTAACTAGAACGACTTATTGAACGCCACGCAAAAAAATGTAATTATTTCCTTCTTCTTTCTTGACATTGAACCCACAACTTTCCCTTTCCCTTTACAATGAGACACAGAGCCACTGCGCTACGACAGTCCCAATAAATTGAAACGTTTTAGTAGATTGTAACATGCAAGTCCCGGTAACGTTATAGGTATTAGATATAATTATAGCAAGTCCCTATCGGTCCCCGACCGACTTGCTACGAACTGAGTGTGGTAATAAGCCATGCCCTAACTTAATGAGTCTTAGTACACTCAGCTATACAAGAACCAAATATAAAATAATACTGTGTATGTTTATATGTAAAGTTAAACATATATTTAGTAATAGTGACCAAGAGGCGTGTCATTGTAGTCACGGCTCTTGAAAGTTAGATTCTTACTTAAATTATTTAATTATGACTAAAGTATACGTGGCGTAAAGTACCGATTCGATCAGCACGCAATTCCTCAAAGATTTACAGGAAATCTTAATAAAGAAAGGAAAGTCTTAATAAAACCATCTATATCAGCTGTCGATTAAATCGTTTAGGAGATACGATGCACACATAAACACATATATCACAAAAATAAGGAAAACTACACATTTTAATATACACTTTTTAACGTTATTTGTTTACCATTACAAATATTTTATCTAAATTCGAACTCAGTACCCAATATAAAGAAAATTTATTATTTCTCGACACAACTGTACCGAACTTGGCCATATATAACTAAATTACCGTATCGCTATCGAGCTCAGAATAACCGCCTATCTCTTGAGAGCCTTAAATTTTAATGCAAATATGTCCAGGCTTGGCACAAAAGCCCAATTTTAGGCTCATTCTAAGCGTAACATAAATTTTAAATATATAGTATATGTTTATATATAATATACAACATGATCTTCCTCCAACGTCACCGATATTGTATTCTAGAAGGTCAACTGAGGTCTCCTTTTATCTCTGTTACCACTGACTCTTGCTTAATATATACATTTTTACTATATTTTTACACAACACGTTCTTTTTCTTTTTAAGTATTCTTCATTCTTCATTATATTTGTGCATTTCTTCATTATAGCTACGAATAAATGGGAAATTTATTCGTTTATGTTATGTATTTATGTTAGTAAATACCTATTGTAATATATTTCCAGCTGTGTCCATTGAAAGGGTGAATTTTGAGGGTTGAAATATGTTACCCACATCAAAATTCGTCAGGTCAACATTTATATCAGGTGCGGCAGATAAAGCCGACCGCGTATTTTTGTAATGGCCGTTTTTATGTCCTACAGTTTATAGTTTTCATTGTTTTATGGGAAATTTTGGAAGATGTATGTCCGAGTTCCTAGTGGCGCAACGCCAAAGGGTTCTGCGTGTAAGTGACGATCGTAGTTTCGGTTCCTACTTGAGAAAATTGATTATTTTCACTTCTCTGCTCCGTAAAAATAAAGCACAGGGCTTATCAAGGTACAAGCCTTAATCTACTTTATTATATATATATATATATATATATATATATATATATATATATATATATATATATATATATATATATATATATATATATATATATATATATATATATATATATATATATATATATATATATATATATATATATATATATATATATATATATATATATATATATATATATATATATATATATATATATATATATATATATATATATATATATATATATATATATATATATATATATATATATATATATATATATATATATATATATATATATATATATATATATATATATATATATATATATATATATATATATATATATATATATATATATATATATATATATATATATATATATATATATATATATATATATATATATATATATATATATATATATATATATATATATATATATATATATAATATATATATATATAATATATATATATATATATATATATATATATATATATATATATATATATATATATATATATATATATATATATATATATATATATATATATATATATATATATATATATATATATATATATATATATATATATATATATATATATATATATATATATATATATATATATATATATATATATATATATATATATATATATATATATATATATATATATATAATATATATATATATATATATATATATATATATATATATATATATATATATATATATATATATATATATATATATATATATATATATATATATATATATATATATATATGTTTATTCATATTTGCGCCGCCCCCTGCGATGACCCCCGCGCGAGCGGTCAGTAGTAGCAGTAGTAGTAGTAGTCGAGAAGTAGTAAAAGGGGCACGTGAGACGGCCGACGCGAGCGCACGTCCTTCCTGAATCTAATATTAATTAGCGGTGTGATTTTCCCTCCCTCAGCCTTATTTGATTTCCCTTTTGTGTATTCCCTCTTGATATTGAACCTGACAAAGACAAACCTACAAAAGATAATAGTGCAAGTAACCCCTAGTGAAGAAGACTCAAGTGAAACATTCCATGCCGGCCGGGAACAATCAGTGTTTGTGTTGTGAATCATGAAGATAAGGTACTGTACAATTTCTATTATCCTAAAACCGACTATAAAGTAAATAATTAATAAATAACCTCCCCCTCAGCACGCTTCCACAAATGCGGCACACCCTACCCTATATTATTCAATATACATTTTCTGTAGCAGGGCGTGGTTTCACTATATACTATAAACATTTTTTGGTAGCAGAACGCAGTTTATTATATTCATTAAATACTACTATATACATTCTCTGGTAGCAGAGCGTGGTTCATTATATTCATTACTACTATATACATTTTCTGGTAGCAGAGCGTGGTTTTCATCCCTCTGGGCCCCCTTAATTATAGCGTAGTTTCATCCCTCTGGGTCCCCTTAATCATAGCGTGGTTTTCATCCCTCTGGGCCCCCTTAATTATAGCGTGGTTTAATCCCTCTGAGTCCCCCTGATTATAGCGTAGTTTCATGCCCCTGAGTCCCTTTCATTACAGTGTTATTTTCCCGTTTTGGTATTTTGGCTCTTAATTTGGTACCTAACGCATAATTACAATATAATTTGATTTCCTAACCTTTTAAAACGTGTTCGCATCGAGTTGTTTAAAATATAACGCAGTCGTGGGTAGAATCATATCGTCGCGCGCTCGCCTTGCCGCATACTACGCGTTTCATTCGAGTATGCTCGTGAATTATATTTTATTAAAAATAATATTATATGAAATTTTTATACATATAATATTGAATATATAATTGTGTAGGGTGAATGCATAATGTGTAAAATATATAAATAAATATTGAATATAATTTTATATATTAAATATAAAATATAATAAATACACATAATATGGTTACATATATTTTATAATATTACGCCTATACGTTATTACCTATCCCGTTTTAAATTATAATTGAAGTTAGTTAAAATATTTTAATATAATTTCCTTAAAAAACTAACTTACTTTAAAATATTATCCCTACACTTTTATTGTCACCCTTTTTTTTTTTTTTTATTTAAATGAAGCTTAAGCCTTAATTGTAGTCATATTGTATATCATATTATTTTGTTGTATTGCGATATATGTAGATGCGACGCGTCCCTGAACTTGACCGTAACTGGTTTCTTATCTCGCCAGCTGTTGTGGATTCATTGTTTATTACGAGTTTATTTTTTTTTTAATATTTTAGTTGAGTTATTTGTTTACTTGATTTCTGATTTCGCCCGTTGGTAGTGGGTTCATTGTTTATTACGAGTTTATTATTTTTTTTAATATTTTAGTTGAGTTATTTGTTTACTTGATTTCTGATTTCGCCCGTTGGTAGTGGGTTCATTGTTTATTACGAGTTTATTATTTTTTAATATTTTAGTTCAGTTATTAGTTTACTTGATAATTTAAAATGGCTACTCATGATGAAACAGTAAAATGTTCCTTATATACGGAAAGCGCAGAATATAGAAAAAATATAGGTGTGGTACGCTTTGTTTCCGATTGGATTGCCGATACCTCGGAACTTCTTGGCACTTCTGAAATACCTAGATTATTAGTTAGGTTCAAGGATTTAGATTCTCATTGTAATTTATTTGTAAACGCGTCCTCAGTGCTCCTGGGTGGCTTAGACCCGGCTATCGATTACCAAGAAATTAGTTATGTAAAAAAAGAAGTGCGTTTAGTAAATAAGAAAATAGACGACCTCCGGGTGCGTCAGTTAGAGTTGTGCCCACCTGCTCCCGTAGTTGATCCTGTCCTGGCCAGTACACCCGTAAGAATGAGTAGTAAAAATATTACTGAGCGAACTCCTTATAATAGATTACCTGATTTACCTATCCCTAAGTTTGATGGACGTCCTGACTCCTGGATAAGTTTTATTGATCAGTTTGACAGTGTAGTAGATTCCCAACACCATTTAACCCCCACAATGAAATTACAGTACTTGGTTGGATCCTTGGCAGATGAACCTAAGCGGTTGTTGCTACATTTAAAAATTGAAGAAGGCAACTATGAAGTTGCTCGTGAGTTGTTGAAACAGCGGTATCACAATACACGGGTTCTTGCTGATACCTACATAACCCAGATACTTACCCTGCCGGAGATTTCGAATAAATTTACAGGTTTGCGCGCGGCCTTCTTGATCCCCTTGTTAACTGCCTATCGCTGTTTAGAACGTTTAGAGTTACCCGTCTCCTCATGGTCTTATATGTTAGTACATATATGTTTGACTAAGCTTCCCTCTGATTTGAAATCCCGTTTTGAGCGTTGTTATGGCGGTGACGCTAATGAATTACCTACCTTTAAAAATCTTATTACCTTTTTGGAAGACGAATGTCGTCACCATGACAACGTTGGCAACACCTCCCTTGTAGATTCTAACCTGACGAAATTTAAAAGTACTGTACCTAAACATACTTACTTTGCGGCTCCTCCCTCCCCTATATTAAATAATAGACAAAAAATGTTACCTGTAATAAATAATAGTAAAAAATGTTACCTGTGTGCTTCCTCTTCCCATTACCTCCGTGAATGTCCCGAATTTAGAGCTATGAATCCTAGAGATAGATCGGGATTTGTAGAACATTCCCGGTTATGTTATAGGTGTTTGGACAAACATTCAATTCTTATGTGCAAGCGGGACTACAAATGTTCAACCTGCGGTCGCTCATCCCATCACACTATGCTATGTTTTAATGATTCCCGTAACCCAATGTATCCTACCTCATCCAATCGCAATTATAATTATAATTCCAAATTTAATAAACGCAATTATCCGCGTACCTGTCCTGCTTCTACCCGCGGTCCCCATATGGGCGGGGGCCAGCATAAGAAATATTCCCCTTCGCAACTCCAGCGCTCCCCCCAACGACATTCCCAGAGAGCTTCTCCCCCCAGAGAAAATGCTCCGCCCCAACCTAGACAGGTTGAAAATAATAGACAGGTTGAAAATATTATAAGATATCGTGATAATTCCTATAATAGAGAAGATAGACCCACATAGCTAGATACTTGTATTACTCCCCCTTCCCCTTGTCTTAATATCTCACCCAATTCCCTTATATTATTGCCTACTGTTAAATTACACGTTAAAACTGCTAGTGGCTATTTTATTGAAGCGCGTGCCTTATGTGATACCGGTGCCCAGGGTTGCCTCATTACAACCGATCTTGTTGTTAATTACCTCAATTTGACCATCTCCCCCTCCTGTGCCCCTGTACGTGGCATAGGTAATATTCCTTTAGTGGTTTCCCGTGGTTCTATTTCCCTGTGTTTTAAACCTTTGTATAATTCCTTCCCTGAGGTGTCAACCTCTGCTATGGTTATAGATGTGATTGCCGGTACGCATCCTGAGTTTGAGTTCCCTGAGTCTGTGTTTTTTCCTAGTAGTGATTTTTCCCTTGCTGACCCTACCTATAATAAGCCTGGCCCGATAGATATACTATTGGGTGCTGACGTGTTAGGCGCGCTTTTATTACAAGATAAAATATTTAACTTTAACGGCCTTACTGCTTTATCTACAATTTTTGGTTATATTGTTTGTGGTCCAGTCGCTGCCGATTATGGTGAATTGGAGCCCCCTATGACTGGAATATCCTTATCCCGTCTCATCGAGAGATTCTGGAAGGTCGAAGAGACCCCTCAACCTATGATTGCTAACCCCTTAGATAACGTGTGTGAGATATTTTTTAAAAGTACAACCTCCCGTCACACTGACGGTCGGTTCATTGTGAGACTCCCCTTCCTGAACGATCGACCTACTCTTGGAGAATCTAAACCTACAGCTATCCGTCGTTTCCTTGGCCTCGAGAAGCGTTTAAACGCGGACCCTAAATTACGTGATAAATATATTTCTTTTATGCGTGAGTATATTGAGTTAAATCATATGAGTGCTTATCCCTTCCCCTTACCCAGTGAACATTACTTTATTCCCCACCATGGTGTCTTCAAGACTGGAGACACATCTAAAATACGTGTTGTTTTTGATGGTAGTTGTCCCTCGTCTAACGGTATCTCACTTAATGAGTGCCTACATAGTGGTCCTAAATTACAAAAGGACATTAGTCTAATCCTCCTTAACTTTCGTAAGCATGTCGTTGTGTTTGTAGCAGACATACGCATGATGTTCCGTATGTCGTGGGTACATCAGGATGATCGTAAATACCAACTTATTTTATGGCGTGAATCCCCTTCTGATCCCTTACTCACCTATTCCCTAAATACTACAACTTATGGTTTGCGTTCTAGTCCTTACGTTGCAATGCGTACATTATTAGAGTTAGCTGAGCAGGAACGTGATACTTACCCCAAAGCTGCTGCAGTCCTAGAGAATGATGTATACGTTGATGACTGTCTTACTGGTTCGGATTCCCTTGAAAATGCTCGTATCCTTAAATCTGAACTTGAGAATATTATGACTTGTGGTGGTTACGAGCTTAGGAAATGGATTAGTAACAAACCTGAACTTCTCGCAGACTTACCTTCAGATCATCTGCAGCTGTCTCACCCTTTTCAAGACCCTGATAACCCTCAAACATTTGCAGTCCTCGGTGTCCTTTATAACCCCACCAGTGATGCATTTACTTACCGTTTTTCATTTCAACCTACTGAGACAGTCACAAAGCGCAAGGTTTTGTCCTTAATAGCCAGAATTTATGATCCTTGCGGTTGGATATCCCCTGTTGTATTAAAAGCAAAATTATTTATACAGAAATTGTGGCTGTCTGGCCTTTCCTGGGATGATGTACTTACCCCTGAGCTAACCCTAGAATGGAACCTTTTTATTAGAAACCTTGAGTGTGTTAAAGATATTTCAATCCCGCGGCGTGTCTTTACTGACAGTTCCTTTTCCTATTCCATACATGGTTTCTGTGATGCCTCAGAATCCGCCTTTGCCGCAGTAGTGTATTTAAGAGCAGAAAATCCTTCAGGCCAGTGTTCAGTTCATCTCCTAATTTCTAAAACTAAAGTTGCCCCTATACGTACCCGATTGACTATACCTAAATTAGAATTACTTGGTGCTACCCTGCTTACTAAATTAATTAATCATGTCGTCCCTGAATTACGAAAGTCAATCCAGTTAGACTCCATCACTACCTGGACCGATAGTAAAATTGTGTTGGCCTGGCTTAAGACCCCTCCTCATAACTTACAAACCTTTGAAGCCAATCGAGTTTCCCAGATATCCTGCTCAGAAGTTCAATCAGAGTGGCGGCATATTCCTGGTAATGTGAATCCGAGCGATTGTGCATCCCGTGGATTAACAGCATCAACCTTACTTAAAAATTATTTATAGTGGTCCTGTACCTGGTTATTACTTCCTCACACGCAGTGGCCCGTTGCAGAGTCTAATACTGATTCTGATCCTAATCTTCCCGGACTTCGTTGTTTGTTAACCACTACTTCCTTACCTGCACCTGATCCATTATTCTTACTTGAACGTTTTAGTTCCTTTACAAAATTAATTGGCGTGACCTGTTATATGTTGAGATTTGTAAATAAAACCCGAAACTTACCCGTTGAGCTATCTGTATCTTTATCTACCCAAGAAAGAAAGCGTGCACTCCTGTATTTAGTAAAAATAGTACAGTCTTATTGTTTTTCTGATGAGCTGAGTTTGTTAAAACGTGGCGTTTCCTTGCGGTCTTCCCTAAGACGACTCTCACTCTTTCTTGACGAGGAAGAAATCATCAGAGTCGGTGGTCGTTTACGAAACTCTAATCTTCCTTACGATGCTCGTCATCCTATACTCCTTCCTAAAAGGTGTCATTTTGTTACCTTATTGATATCCCATTACCACGTAGAAAATTGTCATGCTGGAGCCAATGCTCTTCAAGCTTTATTATCCCGTGAGTTCTGGATATTGTCTGCTCGCAGAGCTATCCAGAATGTAATTTTTAAGTGCCTCCCTTGTTATCGCCTTAAAACTGCCACATCTCGACCTCCTATGGGTGAACTCCCTAGAGATCGTGTTACTCCTACCCGTGCCTTTGATGGTGTTGGAACAGATTTTGCCGGCCCATTCCTGACCAAAACCCAGGTGTTTAGAAATAAAAGATTAGTAAAGAGTTACCTTTGTGTTTTCGTGTGTCTTTCTACAAAGGCAGTCCACCTTGAAGTAGTTTCAGAATTATCAACCGAAGCCTTTATCGCTGCATTCTCTCGTTTTGTTTCCCGTCGCGGTCTCCCTAGTTTAATAAGATCAGATTGCGGTAGAAATTATATAGGAGCTTCGAACTATTTAAGCGATGTTTATGATTTTTTAGTTAAACATAAACTTGATATTAGTGATACCCTCACTAAAAGGGGTATAAATTGGTTATTTGACCCACCTGCCTGCCCTCATTGGGGAGGATTGTTCGAAGCAGCCGTTAAATCTGCGAAAACCCACCTTAAAAGAGTGATTGGCGAAACTCCTTTAACATTCGAGGAATTAACTACAATTTTTGCTAAAATTGAGGCGGTATTAAATTCCCGGCCGTTATGTCCCTTATCTAATGACCCTAACGATCTAGAAGTTTTGACGCCTGGTCATTTTTTGATTGGCCAACCTCTTAGTGCTTTGCCGGAGTATCCCTATAACAATGTAAAAATTAATCGTTTAACCCGTTTTCAAGTAGTGCAACAGATAACTCAACATTTTTGGTCGCGGTGGCAGTTAGAGTACCTATACACTCTGCAGACTAGGCAGAAGTGGACTGATCCAGTGAATCCTCCAACAGTAGGCGAGCTAGTCCTCATAAAAGATGATAATTTACCCCCTTTACAGTGGCGACGTGGTTGCATTTCCCAAATTTATCCTGGTAAAGATAGTGTTGTGCGTGTAGTCGATGTTAAGACATCGACAGGTATCCTAAAGAGAGCCTTAACCAAATTAGTTCGTCTACCTATTAGTTAGTTTTTCCCATTTTCTCGTAAACATTAGATGTTTAGGGCGGGGGCTATGTTTATTCATATTTGCGCCGCCCCCTGCGATGACCCCCGCGCGAGCGGTCAGTAGTAACAGTAGTAGTAGTAGTCGAGAAGTAGTAAAAGGGGCACGTGAGACGGCCGACGCGAGCGCACGTCCTTCCTGAATCTAATATTAATTAGCGGTGTGATTTTCCCTCCCTCAGCCTTATTTGATTTCCCTTTTGTGTATTCCCTCTTGATATTGAACCTGACAAAGACAAACCTACAAAAGATAATAGTGCAAGTAACCCCTAGTGAAGAAGACTCAAGTGAAACATTCCATGCCGGCCGGGAACAATCAGTGTTTGTGTTGTGAATCATGAAGATAAGGTACTGTACAATTTCTATTATCCTAAAACCGACTATACAGTAAATAATTAATAAATAACCTCCCCCTCAGCACGCTTCCACAAATGCGGCACACCCTACACTATATTATTCAATATACATTTTCTGTAGCAGGGCGTGGTTTCACTATATACTATAAACATTTTTTGGTAGCAGAACGCAGTTTATTATATACATTAAATACTACTATATACATTCTCTGGTAGCAGAGCGTGGTTCATTATATTCATTACTACTATATACAATATATATATATATATATATATATACATATATATATATATATATATATATATATATATATATATATATATATATATATATATATATATATATATATATATATATATATATATATATATATATATATATATATATATATATATATATATATATATATATATATATATATATATATATATATATATATATATATATATATATATATATATATATATATATATATATATATATATATATATATATAATAAAGTAGATTAAGGCTTGTACCTTGATAAGCCCTGTGCCCTATATATAATGTATGTTGGAAAGAAAATAAAGGTATAAATGTTAAAAGAGCTATATAAATACATATTTAATTTATTTTTAACATTCTTACCTTTGTAGACTTAAAACAGCGTGTAGTACAAGTTTGTAGCTGTCATAAACCGGCTAATGCCGCCTTTCATAAAAATCACTCATCTGTGTTTATTGCGTTTGTCGATTGTACACTGTTATACGTTGGCGTCTCATGTGTCTACTATTTTTATACTAATGTTGTTTTTACTCACATTATAAATAAATTTTCTGTATTAAAATATTTTTTTTTTTACTTTTATTTGTAAATAGTATTATTTTTATGTTATATTTATATATTTTATAAAAAAAAGTTAAATAGCAGCTAGAGGAAGGGTGGGCAGAGAAAACGTAGTGGTAACAAATCCATTCGCCGCTGATTACCTCAAGTGTTGGAACATTGCACAATTCACGTTTAGTTATACAGCGACTGTGATACAACTTCTTATATATATATATTAGTTTTAAATAATGTACGTTTTAAATGCTTGAAAAGTACGTAGTCCTAAAGTAATTAAACTAGTCTATATTTTAAATGAATTTCCAATTTAGAAAAATTAAAAAAATCCATTTCTTCAATATTTTAAAAGTTTGCCAATAAGCCGGTACCACTGAACGAACTATGCCCGGGATGCAGAGAAACTAAAACAACACATAAAGATAGGCTGAGGGAACCAACCAACCGTTTGACTTTTCGACGATGCATTACGTGTAGAATGGCGGAACTAAATGCCACGCTTTGCCCAGATAGATAGATAGATAGATACACTCTTTATTGTACACCCATATGATATGACAATAAGAAACACTATTTAAATAAAATATACAATAGGCGACCTTATCGCTATAACAGCGATCTCTTCCAGGCAACCTTAAGGCATAGGAAATAATGGGGAGGAAAAAAGGGTTGAGGGTGTGAATAAATATAATTATTATGAATAGTAATTATAATGCATACTAATAAAATATATACATAAACATGTACATAACAATACATATACATATATACACACATATACATACATACATATACATATTAACACCTACATACACATACATACACATACACACATATACATAAATACCTACGTACATATTATCGTAGAGGTTCAGAGGGCTTGAAAATGTAATTTTAAAAGTTTTTTAAAAGTAATTAATGATTTTGCCCTTTTCACATTTAGAGGCAAATCATTCCATAGTCTACAGGCTGTTACTGTGAAGGAATTAGTGACGAAGGAAGAGGAGTGTGAAGGTATTTTTAGAATGAGATTTTTATTAGAGCGCAGACTTCGGGTATGAGAATGTCCCAAAAATTTAAAACACGCCTTTAGATATGGTGGAGTTAATGGATCAAACAGCACACAGTAAAGAAGGTGAAGAATATGACTATTCCTGCGAAGACGGATTGGGAGCCACTTGAGCTTCTTACGAAATTCGGAGACGTGGTCGTACTTTTTTAATCCAAAGACGAACCGAATAGCTAGATTTTGTAAACGCTCAAGTTTGTTTAATTGCTCCTCTTTTAAATCAAGATAACAAGAGTCAGCGTAATCAAGAATTGGTAAGAGGAGAGATTGTGCCAATGCAATTTTGGTTGGAATAGGTAGAAAATTGCGTAATCTTCGGAGATATCCTATCGATGCAAACATCTTTCTGCTCACCTCACTCACCTGCGGATCCCATGACATATTATGGTCAATAATGACTCCAAGGTTTTTAACAGTAGTACTATAAGGTATCATATGACCATTTAAAAGTATTGGAGGTAAAGTGTAAATATTTATGCCCAGTTGTCAGAGCGAAAGAAATGGAAGAGAAAAATCCATCCTCCCTAGTAGGAATCGAACCTACAAGCCGTCGCGCTTACAGGTAGACGCTACGCCTCTGCGCCACGACGGTCTTCCTACACACAATTATAAGGAAAATACATAGAAAAATATATAAACGTTCGTTCCTATTACAACAATCGGTTATCAGAATCTATAAATCATCGTACATCCCATTCTCCATCTCCACAAAACGGAAAGCTCCTTAGGATAATTCTGGTATAGACCTCCATAAATATTGTTCCTGAAACGACCCACAATCTGTTAAGAGTGTAACTTAAGCTGTATACTTGCCGTCATTTATTAATAATGAGATCGTTTGTTTGCAGTGGGACAGTATCCGTTTGTTGACGTGTAAGTTGCTGGTTCAATTCCTTCTGGAAGAATATTTTTAGCTTTATTTCGCACATAGCAGGGTAGGCAGAGTGAATTTCAAGAACCATAGAAACCCAGTGTTAAGATACTCTATCACTTTGTCCCTGCTTTCGCCGTCTCTGTTTTCCACCTTTTTCGGGGCATTGCGTGTTGAGTGGTGGTCAATCAGTCTTCAGTTCAGTTTCCTTATAATAAATACAAGGCACGGCGTTATATTAAATTCTATAGTAAACTGGAAAATCGATAGTACCCACTTACTATTAAGCATCCTTCCTGATTCCTGAGTTCCATCACTCATGACTTGCCTGCCTTAAAGTCATCGGAGAAAAAAACAATATCTTTTTTGTAAAAAAATGTCAATATTTTCGATATTTCGGTTCGATTCCGAGTTGTTTGATGCGAAGGCATTAATATTACCCACACGCAATAACATTAAAGTAAAAATTTGAAAAAGAAAAATTATGGCCCTGTGGATTTCCTTCTTCTCCCTTATTTTAAAATAATTAAATTCGACTCTCCCTCTCTCTATTGCAATAATTTTTTTTAGCAAATTAAATCCTTGCCTACAAATAAATGGAACAAGATAGCTGTAAATAAATAAGTAATAAAAGATTCTCGTTAAGTTTTTTACTTCGGTGACTTTACCTACCTATATATTATGTTTTGAAAGCCGATGAAATAAGAAAGGGAAAGACGAGTCGGTATGTATGTATTGTCTTGATTAATATTTGAAACTTATTTAGTTTATCCAATTTCTTATACACATTGGTTTCATTACGACCTAGGGAATATATTAAAACATAATAAAATTATTCACAACAGTCCAGACATTTTGGCGAAATAAAAGTAATAAGCACACAGCCAACTGCGCCAATTTCTTTTTGTTTCAATTTAATGAATTTATTTGCAGTATTTAAGTTTAATCTTAACTGAAATATATCGACATTAAATTTTTAGTATCTAAATGTTGTTATAATAAACTAGAAGACGCATTTTACAAACAGTGATAAAATCTAAATATTTTGCTCATATTTCCGAAATAACATGCTTTATAACCCGTATTTTATGAGTTATATGAACGTTGTATATTTATTTTCAAATATTTATCAAAATAAGCAAAATTTTGTAACTATGTAGTTAGAAATATCTTGTAAAAGAGAGTGGTCTTAAATTTCAAAGACTATAAGCTGAGTCTCCTCTGAGCAACCAGAGGTAACAACCAACTGCACTGACCGCCCTGGCAGCTTTTAGGTCACCCCCTCTTTGACACCTCATACTAAGGGGACTGAACACGGAGTCTACGGGACTGAACATCGGGGCTGGGCCCAACTTAAAGATGCTTTCATATTTATGAGCGCCGCAAGACAGAAAGCGTGTCCTCTCTCCCTCTTTGAGGGTTTGAGAGAGAAAAAATTTGAACTGGATGAATCGGGGCTGTTGCGTGCAGGCAACAGCCCGTGGTGGAAGGGAACTACTCTGAAATATTATAATTTAGTGATGTATGTATCATTTAACGTAATTAATATAACGATAAAAAAATTGTGAACAACAAAAGTGTTACAAAGGAAGATAAAAAATCCTGACACTATCTCCAATTATTGGTGACCAATTACCTAAAGATCATAGAATCGAGTAATGTTTTAAGCATCTACTACTTCCTTGTTTTTATCACAAGTCTAATTTTTATGTGGTGTAGTGAGGTTAGTTGCCCTTAGGATCCTGCAAAGCAAGATATTTTTATTCTAGTATTTAGTATTACTACTACTATGTTTTCAAGGATTTTTTATTTTACCTAACTACCTCCACCCCCCCCCCCCCCCCCCCTCAATTTCCAAATCAACTTAAAACTTTTTTCATGCTTGCTGTAAACTTTTCACTTGTATATTCAATTTGAATCCATTGATCGAGAAAGATATATCTTCACAGCATCCATTTTTATTTGTTCGCCTGCGACTGCCTATAAAAGCGGCGATTTGTGGCTTCGATTCCCACTCGGGAAAGATACGATTTTTTTTTTGTTTAGCTGCACGCTTTATCCTGCACAAGGCAGGGTAGGCAGAGGGAACTGCAGGGACCGTGGGAACCTAGTGTTAAGACACTCCGTTGCTTAGTCCCTGCTTTCTTCGTAAGATTTTTTCATTTCCAATTTCTTCACTTTGGCAAATCAAAGCTTTATTTCCGACACTGAACATGCGAGGAAAGGAGTGTCTTAACACTAGGCTCTCACAGTTCCCGCGGTTCAGTGTAACTACGCTTCGCTTTCGCTTCTCACTTTATCCTGTAGAATTCCTGCGGGATAAACGTGAAGCTGAAAAAAATACACACACTGTTTTTTGTTTATTGTATCTGTTTTTGTGCCTAAAATCACAATTTATATTATATAAAAAAGGTACCAATCTCATCCTGTAGAGAACCCTTCGATATCGCACAAACTCGTAATTCGGTTAATGATGCGTTGAAATCGATTAAATTATCGTCAAGTTTTGGATACTGTGTTTTTTCATCATCGTTCATCTGTGAGAGATCTAAAGTAATAAAGAAGTATCTTATCTATAAATAATTTCATTCTTCTCTTTTAGGGTATAGTATATTGTGGCGAAATAATTGACTTTATAAAATGATAGTTGAAAAAATATTCTTAAGCTGACAAGATTTAAAAAATATATTGGTCGTACAAAAAAAGTAAAAATTTACAAACCTAAATTTACAGTCGTATCCACTTATTTTGTATGAATATATTTCTTCTTGTTATATTGTCGAACTTAATGCCTAATCTGCCATATATAGGATATAACGTGAAGCTACATTTTGCTTTAAGATTTCAAATTTAATATTACCCGATCTATCCGAAGGCAAAAGCTTAAAAAACATGAACGCCTCATAGACAATTTAAAGTCCACAACATATCCCCCAGTAAAATAGAAAAATATTAATAACTTAGTTAAGATCAAAGAATGGACATGGTAAACTTGTTTTTTAGTGTTAAAGGAGAACAACGTGATTCATAATATTACAGCGTAATACGAGGTTCAATATCAGCTTAGTTTGTCAAAACCAAAGTCAAACACTTTTATTCAAAATAAGAAGTTACATGCTTCATTTTTTGAACGTCAAACAGTTTAATTTACCACCAATTCGCTAAAGTTAATGCCTAGACCTAAGAAGAACCGGCGCAAGAAACTCAGCCGGACTTTCTGTATTTTTCTTTCTTTTTGCCAAATATTTATAATTTAACCATTTTTATTAGTAACAATGAGACCAGAGAGAGACCAGATTCTCTATCATGAAAATTTCGTATTAAAGTTTCTCCGTGATTACGTGGATAGAGCTCTTTTACCCTTTCAAGCCTTACAATCTTTTCTGGAGTTCGTAAGTCTTTTCGCCAAAAGCTGCCCTGAGTTTCAATTACAGTGATTATTTTTGCTGCTTTAAAATAAAAAAGATGAAAAAATAATTTACTTCTTTTATTTGTTACAATTATAAGACAACTTAAATCTAGTGTCGATTTAAAATTTGCTATTTTACAGTCTTAATATGCTACTGATAACCTATTACACATTATTATTTTTTGGTTTAAGTATTGAAATTATAAGTAAATAATTCCAATCCAGGTAAAGTCAAAAGAATTGCATCTTTTAAAACTCAGTAAGACAACTGAATACCAATTTAATTACAACTTGTCAATTTAATATTTTCTACTAGTCAGAAGTATGTATATAAAATATTATTAAATTTTATCAAACAGTTGAAGACTTACAAACAATTTATTGTAAGTATAATTTATAAAGACAATACAGCTATCCCAAGTCGTAATAGACTCAAGGGAGTCCTAAAGAAAGAATTCAGATAATTTTTGCAATATCTTGTATGCATTTGTCGTAAATCGTACCACAAAAGAGTCAATACATTTGTTTAATTTTAAATAAAACTCGACCAGATCAAACTAGCTCGCTTTAGATCTAGCATCTGGTTAAATAAAAAGACCAGCTTTTTTATAACACTACAGATCTACACAGATTACAAATTATGTTAAAGCACTTTGAATTAAAACTATTTTTTTTTAATTTTCTTTCAAACAACTCTTCTTACACGGTTGTTATATTTATACTATAAACTATTTAATTATTATTTCATTTTACATATCACTTCACTACAAACACGTCATCAGAATTAATTCTTTCTATCACAGATTTGAAAATGTCCTCTTCAAATTTGACATCTGCTCTCCCTTTTTCTTTATAATACGGGAATTCGTTATGTGTTGGCAAGAAATAGATCCCAGGTTTGCTGAAATCAGTTGCAGAGCCTAAGTAATTTTCAGTTGTATTATCAAAACACTTTCCCAGTCTAGCGTCTTGCACTGAATCACATTGAACCCCAATAAATTTCTTTGGATGTTCAATAGCTTGCCACCAATAGAGGATTGCTCTAATGTGACTACATAATACAAGACAAGGAATATAAGGTATATCACTTGGTTGGAATTCACCACCATTTACGTAAAAATCCAAATGTCCCAGCCTCTCTGCTATACCAAATCCATCTATATTTGTGTGTACAACATCTACTTTGAGGGCATCTGATGGGTCAAGCCTTTCTTCTCGCGGAAGAGCTCTATAACAAGGTCCTGCTGGGTCCAAACCAGTTATTCTAGAAGGTTTTGTCCCGGTAACTGAGTAGAAGTATTTAGCAGCATGAGAAACTACGTGTGCCCCTAAGCTTGCCCCAACTAGCTCCAAGTTATCCGCTGTAAGACCAAATTCTGTCAGTCTAACTAGGAATTCACCTACTTTCTTTCCAATGACTCTTGTAATACGAACGGATCTGAAACAAGAAACACTCATATAATATGCTGTCAAATCAATTTCTAAAAATATTTATTTTCTAAAAATTTTGCTAAAAATCAAGTAATATATTAAGTATTCTTTATTGCATAATAAAAAAAACAACTGCAACGAGAGCGGAGTATCTTAACAGTAGATTCCCAATTGTTCCCTGATTATTGCGATTCCTTCTGTCTATTCTATTCTATTCTATTCCTACCACGAGCGAGATACAGCGTGAAGCTAATTTTAATGTTGTATTAATAAAAACACAATTCGAATATTCTTTTTATGAATTAATTTCATTAATATACCTGATGCTTTAGCCTTGTCCCAATAGTTAAAACCGGTTTTTTTATTATAATAAGTTTATACGCTTTTGCATATGATATTTAATATTTTAAAATGTTCTCCATAACTTAACGTATGTCCGCAGATAGCAATCATGTTATTATTCAAGACTTAAAAGCTCGTGGAAATATTATTGGGGAAGTGCTTTAAGAAGCTTCTCGTATACGTTCTTGTATAATAGCATATCAAATTACATGTTTCCTTAGTTCTATACTGTCTTAAAAGCATATATTTTATGCTATTTACATTATTTATGTATAACCATTAACTACTTCGTTTTCAAGTCTTTGCCCAATTTAGGCAAATATGAGACAAAAATTGATTTGAAACTTCATGCTTCGTCACGCATACTTGGAATGAATGTCAGAGGTCAGGTGGATGAAATCTAGTTTTTGTTATTGACATGCTGACTGATTGCTGATGCTGATTTCCTAGTGTTAAAATAATCCGTTGTCCACATTATGCCCAAATTTGAGCAATTCTGTTTTAAGTTGAACTGAGTATTGAATATTGTCTTACTCCTGATAGACTCTATCACTGTATTTACAATCAAATACTATATTACAGCCCTACAATAGTCTTTGGACAGTTTAACATTAAAAATTATTCTATATGATTTGTAGATACCAAAAAAAAACACAGCTTAAAGTATCTATTTATAGCCTATAAGCCTCCCTTTTCAAATGGATTATCCGATAATTAAAATATTTTTTCAATTTGAAAAGGAAGTTCCTGAAACAAGGGCGTTCAACCAAATAAACTGTTCAGTTTTACAGCATTAATGTAAATAATAAAAACCTTTGTCCGCACAAAATTCTTTATTCATCATATGGGCGTGGTATTTTCAAAAATAGCTTACTTAATTTTTATTTAAATGTTTGTATGAAGGACATAAGGTACCCTACAAATACCCTACAAATTACGAAAACCCTACCTACAAATTGTAGCCTACCCTACCCTATTACTGTACCCTACAAATTGCGGGGTAAATAGAGATCGTAGTGTTAATACACTCCCTTCTCCATATATAATATAATCACACTACACACAAATCTATGCGTGTTTGTGTGTTATTGCTTTGCACAAACACCTATATGTATTTATGTGTTCAAAGTCAAAGTCATTTATTTAATAGTCAGTCAAAGTCAGTCATTCGAAAGCATCATCTGTACCAAAACTTTAAACAAACTACGTTGCTATGGATCCGTTATACATATTATATAGTGCAGTAAGCGTAAATAGCGCTTAACTTTTCCACTTTTGTGAACAATTCGAGAATATCGAAACCTATTTGATTGATTGTGAGTCTCTACATAGAGGCTGAGCACATGGTATTGACGTTTCGATATAGCGAAATAATTGAGCAATTATCTTTAAATGCATTTTGTATAATAGGTTGTCGTGAATTTTAGGTGTTATATACTCGTATATTTATATATTTTTATTCTTTTTGGCTTCACCTTAGCCGACATATAGCAGGGCTACTTAGTGCTAAGACACTATATTATATAACAGTATGTGTTTGTTTAAATGCTCTAATCTCAGGAACTATAGTTTCTAATATAAAATATCTTTTTAGGTTGGATGTTCCATATATATAAGAAAGTTAAGAGGTTATTTTATATAATGAAACGTGTTGTGATATACATAAACCTAGCACCAGCATTCGGAGATACTTTGGATGGTTATTATGTTTTGTTTACTATTATGGTAGCTTTCTAGTGTAACCAGTATAAAGTGAGGTTCTGATATTCGAGATAGTTTTTACTACACTAGAATTTCTGTCTATTTAGCTATATGCGGAAAGAAAATCTTTTAGCGAGAACTATATTAATATACATCGTATCGTTTTATTTATGTTAAAAATTTACGCCTTTATATTTATGAAATTGATAAATGATTATATTTAAAATATTTATTATGTGTTTTTATTTAAGTACACACATATGAATCGTTCTACTAAGAAGAAGAAACAACTTAAAAAAAAATGATTATAACTAGATACAATTTATATGTCGCAAAATCGATATTTGACAAAAATATATATATTTACAACATATAGTATGTTCAATTATATATATATATATATATATATATATATATATATATATATATATATATATATATATATATATATATATATATATATATATATATATATATATATATATATATATATATATATATATATATATATATATTCATTTCTAAATGTATATTTTACTCTTAGAAAAATAATATACAAACATATATATGTATGTGTATATCTCACTATCTATACGTATGTACCACAGTACTAGCATGTCGCATCAATAAAATCCACATGCTATCCTTACATTTACATTTAAAAACAATTTTTAAACTTTAACAGCGCTCGACATATTAAATTTTTAAAATATTACTATGTTACAACACTACATATTATATGATACCTTGGGACCGTCGTGGCGCAGTGGCAGAGCGTCTGGTTAAACGTGGTGGTTGCAGGTTTAATTCTTACTTAGTTGAAATATTTTTATTTTCTTTGCTCTGTTCTCGTAAAGCAAACCTTAACCTAGCGTAGAAATTGTACTAAAAACACGTAAAATTGTACTATAGATTATATATTAACCGTATTTTTTTACTTTCTCTGTGACGAATCTAATAAAATCTCTTAAGTACGGAAAATGAGAAAAATTCTTTTGCATATTCTGCTTCTATTCCTTCTTCTGTACAGAAGATAAATAAGCAGAAGGAATTAAAAAAAGCAACTTAAATATAATTTCTAGTGATTTCAATGGGAAAGTAGCTTATGATAACGATATAAATACTTTAACACACAAACTATTGTGGTACTAATAATTCATTATAATATAAATAATTAATATTAAAGCCAAGTTAAATTTTAAAACTATTTCAAACGACATATTTCCTTATGTATGAATAAAATTTAAATATTTCTTTGTCTTTTAAAAGTGATAAAGTTTTTTATATGTTAAATAAAGCTAGCTGGCTAGCTTTCATTATTATTCTTAACGATGTGGATTCAAAAGGAAGACATGTTACTCATATACATATATACAAAAAAATACACGTTATATAACAGTAATTAAGAATATACTCTATATATATGTTTTGTTTTTTTACAAATTTCCATATTCTGCTAGATTTACCAATTCCGATATTCAAAAAAAATTAAAAACAATTTTCTTAGGCATATTCCCTCCCCATTATTTCCTATTCCTTAAGGTTGCCTGGAAGAGATCGCTGTTATAGCGATAAGGTCGCCTATTGTATATTTTATTTAAATAATGTTTTTAATTGTCATATCATATGGGTGTACAATAAAGAGTATGTCTATCTATCTATCCATATACCCACCTGAACAGTATCAAGAATGTTTAAATGACAAAAAATATGAAATTGATATCAGATGCTAACAATGAAATAAATTATATAAAGCATACAAGAACTTCGGCCCAGCGTGATGAAGATCGTAATATTTAGCGATCAGAGCGCTTGAACGGTTTCCAAGAGGCGCTGGTTCAAATCTCGCTGCGCGCAACATTTTTCGTAGTTTTTTTTTAAATATTTTTCTATGCTTTGCGTGAATTAACTTAAAAGAACATATAAGATACTAATGCTGATGAGTCTCTTGCTGGATCTTCTCAGCAGAACTGCTTTTTGACCACATGATAGCGAATCATTCAGTAGACGTTTCAAAAGTGCTTTTAAAAATTGATCTGAATTAAAAATATTTTTAATTGAACTGAATTGAGTAAATTCGATAACATGTATAATATATTTAATAAATAAATTGTAAACAATAGCAAGAAAGCTATGAATAAATAATAAAATGCGCATATTCATGAACTGCTGCATAGTTCTAAGGCGACGATTGTTTTAGTCATTGTATGGAGATTGATATGTATGTAGATTTACATTTTTATTGCAGAGAATCCGAATTGGCAGACGGAGAACAGAATGTATTTATCCTGCCTAAAAATTTAGCTTGAAGCTTGAAATATTGCGTAATCGTGAAATATTAAGACATTCTGTTCTCCACTTTTCTTATTTTAAGATATTCTGCTTTGAGGTTATTCATTATTTATTTTTTCATTATTTACTTTTTTATTCCTAGGCTAGGTAATAAACTATTTAACTTCAGTGAAAATCAACCCAAAAAGACAGACACTTCGCCGCTGAATCTTGACGGCAACTCATTTACCGTACCTAACTCAATTTTCGTTTTACATATGGGAATTGAAATCGAGGCCCACAGTATTTGAAAAACATACAATATATATATATATATATATATATATATATATATATATATATATATATATATATATATATATATATATATATATATATATATATATATATATATATATATATATATATATATATATATATATATATATATATATATATATATATTAAGCAGAAAAATACAAAATATATATAATACAGAAAAAATACTTACTTTGGATATATATAGGTCAGAAATGAAAATGTTTCCGTTATGAAGACATTATAACCTCGTTTCGAATATGCTGTGCCAATAGCTTGACTTTGAGGCCACGCTGAACTGTCCAGGAATCCAACTGCATACAAAACTGTTTTCTTGTTCTTTAAATCTGAAATAAACATAGATCAACTAAAATTCAAAGGATAACATCATCATCGAATTTGAATTTGCACCTAAAAATTGTCATTGTAGGAGAGAGGCTCACCGTCTGCGCCTAAATACGATGGTTTGTGGGTTCGATTCCCACTCGGGTACTATTCTTAATACAGTTCTGGTGCAGCGATTATGTTACATTGAGAATGGTAAAGAATATATTCAGGCGGCATGGGCATGAGAAAATGTGCCTCCGTTGGCCTTTGAAAACAAGGAGTCGATGACACTAAAAGAAGGTCGCGTGAAAAGCAAAAGGACCTACCGGTTGGCATGTTGGACTAGAGAATAATAAGAGTGGAAGAAACGAAAGAGGAATGCAACGGTGAGACCACACCGTCTACTGTGTATGTTTGTAAGTATATATGTATATATCATCGTTTCAATGAAACGAGTTTGGGTAGAAAATAAGGAACAGAGTGTCTTAACACTAGTTTCAATTGATAGAAGAGTAAATTGGTAACTAGGTATTATGTATAATTATATAATATAAAAAATTATATATATATATATATATATATATATATATATATATATATATATATATATATATATATATATATATATATATATATATATATATATATATATATATATATATATATATATATATATATATATATATATATATGTGTGTAAAGAAAAAGAAAAAGAACTATAAATCATTAAATAACAATAGAACCAGGTGATTAATTATTAATAATAAGGATAATCGACTTTATTATAGTGGTGTGCTATTCAATTATTAATTACGTAATCTCAGCGTTTATTTACAACTGACACTTAACTACGTTTTACGTTGTTCATTACTTATAAAGAAAAGAAGCTAGAGCTAAATTTATTCACTTCAATTGAATTCAAATAATTTGTATTGAAATAAGAATACATAATATTTTTGTAAGAGCCCAAATCTTTATCTGATGTTCGAAGTGACCATAATCCCTTTTGATTTTTCTGTTTATTTTAAAAATAGTGATGAACCCATTTGTACCAGCATGTATTTATAGTTTAGCATCTCTTACCTATTTAAAAAAAATGATATTTAAAACAATATGGTGATTATATAGAAGTTTCAAGCGCGGCAACAAGGGTCTCGAGAAACGATTTTTTGAGATACATATTGTTTTCTATAAAATTTATTACAAAATTCTATCTGTCTGTCTGTTTTGCTCATTTTTAATGTAAAAATTTATTATTATTTTCGTGTTTATTTCACATTTTAAAATGTTTATTTCTATTACAATTATTAATATAGTTTCTTTAGGTAAAATCTCCAGAACAGCTAAACAGTTAAAGTATTTTCAACAGATGGAGGAGTTAGTACAGCAACAGACGTATACACTACTTTTTTTCCCGGGATTTTTTAGTCAATGGTTTTTGTTATTTTTAAAGTGTTAATTCACACCCAGGATCGAAAAAATTACTTAATGAAAACATAAAAGTTTGCACGTAGCGGGATTTAAGCTCTTCTCTTCTCTTAAAAAAAGTGTTCAGAGCGCCTCACCGTTTTCCAAGAGGCACGAGTTCCAATCCTGCTACGATCAATTGTGTATATTTTTTTTTAAGTAATTTTTCTAACATCTTTATCCCCAATATCCTTTATTTTCTAAACAAAGTTATTTTAAAGGAACAATGAATTGAATATTGGTGAATTAATACAATATATATTTCATAGAGTAAATTTAAGAATCCTATCCTTAGGTTACTGTCATGATCACATCAAAATCAATTTTTAAGCTAGTGCACCTAGTATATATCTTACGCATAGTGGCATGTATATTGCTATATGTTTAAATTATACGATATTTTCCGTATATATTACTGAGTGAAAATATTGATAAATTTCTTTGTGTCAAAGGAAGTCATTCCGCGCAGTATAACGGTTCAAAGGGAAATAAAACATGTGTATATAAAGCATTTATAAATTATTTCGTTTTACCAATTCATTTGTTCTCGATATTTTTAAATAATTTTAATCTTTTATTTTTTTTAGTTTCACGCCTTATCCATCCAATCCATATTCCCCGTCTGGCAATTGAACTCACTGACTTTCGTATTTACAGGTAATCTTATGACGCATTGTAATATTTACCAATGTTTTTATCCTTGCTTATAATTCTATGCGCAGAAAGTATGGGATAATCTTTCCTCACTATCTGTCCTGCAGCAGTCATCTTGTGCACGGTTATCTGCAGCATCTTCATCATGACTGGTGTGATAGTGGCGTTTTTGGTTACTCCTGGACCTATTAGTAAAAGAAATTATAAAAATGTTCATATAAAAACAATGAAAAAATCTCTTTTATTATAAATAACCGATAAAAATGCATTTGTGACTCGGCATAGAATATAAATAGGAGCATTGCAGGTTCGGTTCCCACTTGAAGGAGGGATTTTTTAGTACAATATAACATAGAATGCGTGTTAAATTCAGATACTGTTAAGTGACCCAATTACTCATTAATTAGAGCGAACGAAGCGTTAACTTAGTTTGCTTTTGCCCGCCGTATATGGTGAGAAAATCTTTTAAATTTGTCTACAGATCAACCAAAATTTCAACAAAAAAGTGAAAATTAAAATAGTTTAAATTAAAATAATTACGTGTTACTATCTAAATATGCATTCTAATAAAAATCAAGCTAATTTCAATCTGCTTCATATTTTTTTAAATAACCATTTAATTCTCCATATTAGTAATATGACATGTATTTAACAGTGCATTAAGTTAAATTTATCATAGGATAGGCTTTGCCTGTTACAATCATACGTTGTCCGTAAAAATCAAAAAACAATACTCTACACTGAGACGGTGTTTAATTAAACGATAAAAATATTATAAAATATGCCCTTAATTATAATTTTCTGACATTATAGGCGCTTTTAATTTATTTCATCCTTGTTAAATAGCGAAGTACTAGTTCACCTTCACCGAGATTGGTTTAATGAACATATTTTACACTATAATTTTATGGTTGTTAAATATGTATATCTAGGTATGATTTTAAACCCTCTTGTGCTTTTTATTGCCTATAAGACCTAAGCCCCCGTTATGATCCCCGCTTTCCCCCTAACTTCGAAATATAACATCTCCCTCTTTCCTGTCAAAGTGAAAAAATTCAAACAATTTGGCTTCAGAATTTGAACCCAAAATCATCCTCTTTGCAGTCAGATTGACCCCAGTGGTTAGTCAGTCAGGTGGTGAGCAATGATGGCTTAAGAGAAAAATTAATAAAAACGTGCAAACTAAGAATATGTATTAGTGCGGCCATGTAGATAGGTACGGCGTTGACCCCAACACCGGTACTAGTACTACTACTGGGTAGTTTTGGGCCCTCGCCCATTTGGGCGGACTCGAACTTGGTTTTATTTATATTAAGAGTTATATATGTTTGATTGAATATTTATTTAAATATTGTATTGCTTGCTTGCTTTTTTTCATACTTGTTTGAATTTCTCTATATAAAAATGCGTTATAAAAACCGAACGCAAGCGCTGGTAGGATTAAAATATAGATTCCTAAGCATATTATAGTAATATTGTAAGCATGTTAGACTTAGCTTTCCCTAGATCTTTCATTATTTTGTATTTACTTACATTCTGGTAAAAGTCCAGCAGGATATCCTATTTCAGGTCGCGGTTCAAAGCTGCTGATACATTCTGGTCCGAGGAGCACCAACAATGTGTGGATAATTGTTATATGTTTTAAGAAAGGCATATTTTCTGAAAATAAAAACACAATAGGTAAAGTAATCATTTTTGATAAAGTAGATTATTTCAAAAAAAAAAATTAATGCTATCGTAACGCATATTTTATAGAATAACTTTTTTCCCGTCTGTAGTATAACGGTCTATCAAAAACATTACGAAATATGGTAACATTTTGATGCGTATCACAGAGAAAATTTATATTTATTAAACATTTTTCCTATATATTTTTTTATATATATGTTAATGTGGGTAGCATTCGGATAACTACGATATATCTTCTCGTCCAAAATACCTAAGTGCCTCAAGACGACAGTCTATAACCAATGTGTGTTACCAGTGATGGCTTACGGCACAGATACGTGGTCTCTTACTATGGGCCTCATAAAAAAGCTCAAGGTCACTCAACGAGCTATGGAGAGGACTATGGTCGGCATTTCTTTGCGAGATCGTGTGCGCAACGAGGATATCCGCAAACGAACGAAAGTAATCGACATAGCCCAACGAATTAGTAAGTTGAAGTGGCAATGGACAAGGCATACGAGTATAATACGGAGAACTGACGGCCGCTGGGGTAGAAAAGTTCTCGAGTGGAGACCATGTACCGGCAAGCGCAGCGTGGGACGGCCTCCTGGACGACTTGGTTCGAGTTGGAGGCAGCCACTGGATGCTAATAGCATTAGACAGGGCGCACTAGAGTTCCCTGGGGGAGGCCTATGTTCAGCAGTGGACGTCCTACGGCTGACATGATGATGATGATAATGATGTTAATGTTGAACTTTTCATTGATAATTAATCATGAAATAACTGTACTTATTTCATGATTAACTATCAATGAAAAGTTCAACCCTGGTTTTAAGATTATGTCTCGAATTGACCAGTAATTTAATAATCTTTTTCAAGCAAACAAACTCCTTAGATAATTAAAAAAATTAAAACACTATAATAAAACGCCTTTCTTCTTATTTATCGTTATATTTCAGTACTTCGTCAGTTTTGAACATTTAATACAAAATACAATTTTCTTATAATGAAATATTAATTACAAGGGACAATAATTACGACCAGCTTTCGTCAGCGCTCCAGACCAATTAAAAAATCTTTTACTATCCCATCGTTATTTTATAATGCCCCCCATTATTGTCAAATCCTTTTCTTTTTTTAACAATTTTGAATAAATAGTCAAATCACTTACTTTCTTTAACAATATTAAATACTATATTCAAATCATGAACAATATTGAATAAAATAGTCAAATCACATTAGTCAAATCACTTACTTTTTTAACAATATTGAATAAAATAGTCAAATCACAATAGTCAAATTACTTACTTTTTAACAATATTAAATAAAATAGTCAAATCAAATACCCTTTAACAAGCTTAACGTCAAATGAAAGACTTACTTAAAAACTAATGTAATTGTTTTTAGAACATAGATAAAGTAATAAAACAAGTAATATTTAAAAATAAAATATAAATTTTGAAAATCATCACATTCGGCCATCCGACAATGTGTTGCCTCCCGGCACACATACTTGACGTTTGTTATTATTTATTCATTAATATTTTAACAATTATTTTGAAAATCGTCAAAAATTCTTGCTTACATAATTAGATACATATTTTTACTAAGCTTAAACTAGTCGCAATTATTTATAAAATTTATTTATCACTAGTTTCACTATCACTAGAATCACTTTTGTCCGTATTATCTACCTCTAATGCTTTTACATGTATCCACGGTCGAATTCTGTCAACCGCAATAACAGTGGAATAAGGTTTTCCTTTTTTTATAAAGCCAGGCACATCAGTTATCCTATAGCGGTCATTGCCTAAAACTTCATTAATTCTGTAAGGACCAACAAACTTTGACAGAAGCTTTGTACTTTTACCGTCATTATCAAAATTATTTCGAGAAATTTTAACCAAATCACCCACATTATACTTTACTGCGGGAACCCGATTTGAATCATGAATTTCTTTCTGTTTAACTTGATGCTTTTTAATATTGTCACTTATACGTTTTCGAAATTCTTGTAAATTATGACCACTTGTCGATGTTTCTGCATCGAGTTTGTTTGACAAAATATCGCGCATTTTTATCCCAAACATCGCTTCTGTCGCTGTTTGTTGGGTTGAGGCATTAACTGTGTTATTAATACCCCACTGAATTTTTCCCAGACATTTATCCCAGTCTCGTTCATGGCTGGAGAAGTTTTGTGTTGACAATGAGTTTAATATGGTTTGATTAAATCGCTCAGCCTGGCCATTTGCTCTAGGACAAGCTACTGCGTTTAAAATATGTTTAATACCGAGATTACTACAAAACGCTTGAAAGGCTGTTGATGTAAAACACGTGCCACGATCAGATACAATTCTAGCTGGAATACCGAAATCATAAAATAGTTTTTCAAGAATTTTGACTGTACTTTTTGTTTTTAAGTCCCTGACTGCCCTTACAAATACGTATTTCGTAAACCCATCGACAATCGTAAGAATATGCGTATTTCCGGCTTTACTCCTAACAAAAGGTCCAATGTGATCTAGATGAATCGTGTGAAATGGTATTTCGAACTTTTCTAAAGGGTATAAATATCCAGACTTTTGCTTTGATATGTTATCCTTATTATAAGCGCACTCTAAGCAAGCTGAAACATATTTCTTTACAAATTTTCTAAGTTTAGGAAACCAATATAAATGTTGTATTCGTTCAAGGGTTTTAGCATATCCCAAATGGCCAATATCGTCATGATTAGCTCGACATATTTGCCAACGAGCGCTTCGTGGAACAGCCAGACATAACCTATCATCTACTTTCCTATATACCGCGTGATTCTTAACAACAAAATATTTTTTAATGTCCCGACATTCTTGATCATCTTCATGTTTAAGAATTTTAAAAATACGAGATATTTCAGGGTCTGCTAATTGCAACGAAAGGAGCCAATTTTCTTTTTCAATAGTATAAACATTAACAGATGGATTATCGTCTGGCTCCGCTAATAGTCTTGTGTTTCTGCTTAATGCATCAACGTGAGACATTTTGATACCTGGTCGGTATTCAATTTCGAAATTAAATTCACTTATTTGTAACCACCACCTAGCTATTCGCGGAACTAAATCTCTTTTAGTTAATGTTGTGCGAAGAGCTGCACAATCGGTGTAAACTTTAAAATGCATACCTAAAAGATAAACTATGAATTTCTTTAACGAACACACAACAGAGAGTGTTTACAGTTGGTATGAGTGTAGATGTTTCTCCTCTGGAGTGGTCTGTCGACTAAAATATGCGACTGGTTTTAATATTCTAACATCTTTTTGCCACTGCATAAGTATACCGCCTACTCCTCATTAACTAGCATCTGTATGGAGTTCTGTCTCAAAAGTCGGGTCTTAAAGGGCTAAAACGGGTCTATCGAGTAGTTTATCTCTTAATGTTAAAATGCTTGATCTTGTGTTTCCGACCAGTACCACTGACTTCCCTTTTTGAGTAAAGACGTTAGAGGCCGTGCAATCTCCCCATAACCCTTAATGAATTTTCTAAAATAACCAGTTAATCCAAGAAATTGTCTAACTTCGTGAATATTACGGGGTGTAGGGAACTCCTTGACGGCTGCAATTTTTGTTTCACCCGGGCGGATACCACTGGCAGAAATATCATATCCAAGGTAACTCACAGAGTTATTAAAGAAACTACATTTTGTAAGCTTTAGCGTTAAACCAAATTGCCTAAAAATATTCAAAACATCTTCTAATCTTTGGAACATTTCATCTATATTTTTAGATGGGATAAGAACGTCATCTAAATAAGCTAACGCGAATTCAAATCGTCTGTTACCGAGTATTTTATTAATCGTCCTTTGAAAAACGGCTGGCGCATTAGCCAGGCCAAAAGGCATTCTTTTAAACTCAAAGTGCCCATCGGGTGTGACAAAACCTGTAAGATGTTGGCTTTCTTTAGCCATAGGGATTTGATAATACCCTGATGCAAGATCAAGGGTAGTAAAGAAACTATTACCACTAAGGTTAGATAATTGGTCTTCTATAAGGGGTAGTGGAAAACGATCTTTTATAGTTTTATTATTTAAAGCACGAAAATCAACACATAACCGTTGTTCACCAGTTTTCTTTTTAACCATTAAAATTGGACTGGCATAATTGGAGCTAGATTCTTGAATAATATCGTTTTGCAATAATTCGTCTATTATTTCCCGAACTTGTTCTCGCTCGTAGTGAGAGAGGCGGTAAGGACGATAGATCACTGGCTTATTATCAATTAAATCTATTTTCATTTCTACACCAACTGCACATCCTATTTCCGCGAGATTTGTAGCAAAACAATCGCGGTAACTTTGTAACAATGAATAAAGTCTGTCTAATTGTTTGTCATCTAGCCCTGGTCCAGTCTTAATGTCAGCTCTATTAAGCGGTTCTAAAGTTGACGGATCTCGTAATATTCGATTAACTTTACACAATTTATGTTCATTAAACGGGACAGCTCTTGTTAGCAAAATATTTTGACCGAGGACAATAGATTTTGGGGACAAATTAGTAACAACAAGGTTTCCCTTGCCGTTGTTAATATTAAAAGCGCCTCTTAAGAGGCGATACTCACAACCTGGTTTGAAGGAGTCATAACCATTGACAAGTACATCTCCGGAATAATTTGAATCGCTATGAACTGGGACAATACTGGTATTAGAAATTTCTGCTGAAGTGGTGACATAGAACTTTATTAAACTTTCGAAACTGTCTATTTCATCGGGGCATTTATAAAACGTTAATTTCGAGCTATTCTTTAAGGCTGTAATAAACGGCAACTCTGTAAAATTTTGACCTACTATTAATGGCGTTTGCATATGTTCGTCATTTACAATTAAAACTTCGATAGTGGCTTCGATGTCATCAATCTTTACATCTACATTAGATTTGTACAATGGTAAAACTGAAGATTGACCAAAACCTTTTACTACTGGGATGCCATCAAAATTCTTAGATAATTTTAATGACTCTGCACTAGATAAACTTAAAAGTGTACATTCGCTACCAAAGTCTATATACGCTTCAAGATAATGTTTATTAACAAAAATAGTTTTAAAATATTTTTCATTGCGTTCATTACAGGAGTTGATTTTTAAAGTACGTTTTTCATGAGTACTCAATTCAGGACTAAATTTAGAATTTAAAGCTACAAATGGTTCCAACTTACACGCATCGTTATCGTGACCTACTCTTTGACATCGCTTACACTTAATGATTGGGTTTGGGCATTTATAATAAGGGTGACCCTTGGAACGACAGTTATAACAAGTAATGCTACTTGAATGAGAACTATTTGAACTTTGGCTATAATAGTTCGATCTATGTGTTACACGTTCGCGTAATTTATTCACAAACTGCTGTGATTTTTGGGATGTTAGAAAATTAAGTAAATCTTCTGGTTCTGAACTATTTAAGGCCTGTGCACCGTTTCTAATAGTTCGATCACTAATTCCGTACAGAATACAATCAACAGCCTTTTTACCGGTAATTTCGCATCTATTTAATAAACTTAGCTTATCGTAAAAATATTCGCGAAGACTCTCTTCATTACGTGAAGTACGATTTAACATTTCTTCCAAAAGACGACCATAGTTATCCTCACTTGGGAAAGCCCTTTTAAGCTTTGCTTGCCACTCCTCCCATGTGAAAACAACTGTGGGTAAAGTCTCAAACCATCTTTTAGCTAATCCTACCAATTTTTGTAAAGAAAAATGAACAACTTGCTTTTCATTCCAGCCATATATAACGGCACACTCATTAACTTTACGTAACCAGCACTCAACAGTTTGACTTCTATTTGACGGATCAAATTCAGGAATAACATTGTGAATATTGTTATTATCCAAAGAATATCTAGAGCTATCTTTTGTAATGTGCTTCATTAATTTGAATATATCTTCATTAGAAAATTGTTTCCTGGTCTTACGCAACTTCCTTGGTACGGTATCATTACTGGAACTAGATGATGAAGATGGACTTCTACGTGTAACCTTTTTGGATCGTCGTCGTCTTGGAGGCGTGGTGCCAGGAGGAGTCCCAGCTGCATCATCAGACATCATTGATCGTTGCTGAAATCAAATTATTCACGGCAATACTCATTTTCATATATATATACTCTTTTATTTTACGTGGGAATAAAAAAAAAAATATATCGAGCAAACATAACTCGTATCACATTATTGACTAGGATATCATGATCGTAAGTAACTCGGTATCCAGTGGAAACATACCACTCAAAAACGAGTGAGTCACAATTCCGACGACATAACTTACTCAATAACCGATGGAAAACATATCCACCCAGAACCATTAGAAAATATATCCATTCAGTATCCGATGGAAAACATATCCACCCAGAACCAGTAGAAATCATATCCACTCAATATCCGATGGAAAACATATCCACCCAAAACCAGTAGAAAGCATATCTACTCAAAAATTGAGCAAGTTACAGGCGTTATTGTACTTAATATTACTTAACTATAGGTTAATACGAAGTCCTTAAGATTCATACTAGAGCATGTTGAATGCTATCAGAGAGTAGCCCTGATCAAGCATGCATCATACAACTCTAATAGGTATTCACAACTACCCACGCCAGATACTGCCAGAGAGTAGCCCCGGCCAAGCACCGACGCAAACAGTTATGTACTCCAATATACGCAAAACTTTATCAAACTAGTGTTATGTAACAATACTGCGACAAGGCACTACCGGAGAGTAGCTCCGGCCACGTACCCACGCGCACATCATTACACACACAGAAATCACACATCACACCACCAGAGAGTAGCCCTGGCATAGTGCGCTGCGTGATATTCAAAATGTTTCTATCATATCATTCGTTACGACATTTAAATATCTATTTTAAATATTCTACTGTTACTATTCAATACACAATATCTTTACACAAACGCTTTACGCTTAAAATACGTACCGTATTGGGTTTATCCCGCTTCTGAAATATAATAAAACGCCTTTCTTCTTATTTATCGTTATATTTCAGTACTTCGTCAGTTTTGAACATTTAATACAAAATACAATTTTCTTATAATGAAATATTAATTACAAGGGACAATAATTACGACCAGCTTTCGTCAGCGCTCCAGACCAATTAAAAAATCTTTTACTATCCCATCGTTATTTTATAATGCCCCTCATTATTGTCAAATCCTTTTCTTTTTTTAACAATTTTGAATAAATAGTCAAATCACTTACTTTCTTTAACAATATTAAATACTATATTCAAATCATGAACAATATTGAATAAAATAGTCAAATCACATTAGTCAAATCACTTACTTTTTTAACAATATTGAATAAAATAGTCAAATCACAATAGTCAAATTACTTACTTTTTAACAATATTAAATAAAATAGTCAAATCAAATACCCTTTAACAAGCTTAACGTCAAATGAAAGACTTACTTAAAAACTAATGTAATTGTTTTTAGAACATAGATAAAGTAATAAAACAAGTAATATTTAAAAATAAAATATAAATTTTGAAAATCATCACAACACAGTATACAAAATATGAAAATATATACCTACTAATATACAAAAGTAGTAACGTAACACAATTGTATAACGACATAGAGAATATTATAGGTTAAGAATTGACTTGGAGTTGTATTTACAATATTTGTATACAATACCTTGCAAAGGCTACCAGCACTTAAGTTTACCATCCGGCTTACAACTCGAAATAATTGAAGAATAAAAGGGTGTTTTAAACTTCTAAGTTGTCTTTGTAGGTCAAAGTAGGTATAATTAACGTATAAAATTACAAAAACAACTCAAGTTTATCTGTTTACAAAAGAAAATATGATGAAATAATAAAAGATTAAGACTCTTAGAAACTGCAAAAAAATATATATTTTTAATTTTTTAATCAACAATGACATTATATATAATATAATTGTCATTTGCAGAAAGAGGTTCTTATGCTTAATCGCGTATGTCTGCGTTTCTAGCAACTTTCTCTCCTGAATGCAGACCTATCGCTCTACTGAAAGCTTCATGTGTTATTCTGAATCGAACATACTGTTGTGCTTTTTCCATACTAAAGATATGTTTGAATTTCTTTTTTATTTCTTTGCCAATTTCAGGACGATTATAAAATAAAAGTAAATCGTCGACATAAACAGAGACGAATAAAATATAATTTTCGCTCAATATATGAAAATAAATGCAAATCAAGATCAAGTTTCATTGTTTCATGCCAACATCTAACAAAATAGAATTTAACTTTTTCTTCCACTGTCTACTAGCTTGCTTGAGACCATGTGTAGCTTTATTTAAGTGGCATACTTTCTCTCTTCGACTAATAATATTAGTTATGATTTGGCCTTTTTTTCTTTTTTTTGGATCAGTGTTTTTTCTCGGACACATTCTCATAAATCATCGAGTTCCAGGTATACTTTCACTGCGAAACTCCAGCTTGTCTAACTATCTTGGCCAGTAAGTTTTTCATTTGTATCATCGACCGTTTGATGATATTTTGTTAAGAAAAGCTTCGGCGACCGTGTACACAATTTTTAGAACGGAATCAACTAATTTTTTTTTAAATTTTTACTGTACTGCATCGATCACACAGGAAGAGGCCCATAACCTGATGAAATAATAAAAGATTAAGACTCTTATAAACTGCAGAAAAACATATTACCTATTTTTTATTTTTTAAACAACAATGACATTGCATACTATATAATTGTATGTAATGACTTGCGGTCGACAGCCTAGATTTATTAGTTTAACAAGAGGCGGTTAAACCGCGGAAAAGAGTGGCAGTACTCTTTTTGCGTAAACGTCACGAGACCGTTTTTACTACTCATTTGCAAAACAAACTAATCCCCTGGAAAAGCCAAGTTAAATGCTTAGACGTCATTGTAGGTTCGCTTCACTCATCACATCATTTCGAAAGAAGGCAATCGTGGCAGTTGTATGTAGCAGTATCGCGGTGACTCGTGTTGAAAGGCAACTAGCCTGAAGTAGTATATTAGTTTTTGTCCGATTAATGTCAACACTCGAAACATATGGTCTACGTGTGGTTTAATGTTATTAATTAAAAATTTATTTTACCCACTTCTGTTTTCTGAATAAATATAAAAAAAAATATATGAATTTATTTATAAGTTTCCAGAACTTCATATTTATGATACCAGCTCGATGGTTTTATAAAATAATGTGTTGTCTATAATTGTCAAGTCTTATTATTTTTTTCTGCCCAATTAAAATGTTTAATATAATAGCTAAAGTAAAAAGTTATGTAAATATAATTACATACAGTATATATACTAGAAAATAATTTATTTAAACTTTAAAATCTTGTACTAAAATTCTCAATAGGCAAATAAAATTAAACAAAAAAAGAAATTTAAAACAAGAGTGTCCTGCCACAAGATTTTCTACCTACCCTAATGGTAAATAAAGTATACAGTATTTTTTTCTTCAAGCTTTATCCCGCACATGGCAGGGTAGGCAGAGGAAACCGCAGGAGCTTGGGAACCTAGTGTTAAGACACTCTGTTGCTTAGTCCCTGTTTTCCGAATTTTTCAAGGCATTGCGTGTTGAGTTCACCAGATCGAAGAAAATGAAAATAGAAAAATTCATCTTCCCCGGCTTGGAATCGAACCCAGAACCCGTCGCGTTAAAGGCAGACGTTGCGCCTCTGCGCCACGACGGTCCTCAATACAGTATTTAAAAATAAATAACCAGACAGGCGGCCTAAACGCGGTCGTGGCTAGTGCATAAATAAATAATTTTACCAAAAATTTAAACCAATTTTAAAATATTACTTAAACAAAACACATAAAATGTGAACGTAACGGGATTAGAACCGGTGCATCTTGCAAGCCGTATAAGCGCTCTGACCACTAAGCCATGCGTTCTTCATCAAACCGCGTTGAAATTCTTATATGCTTTATACAACTTATATCGTTGTTAGCATCTCCGTAGGGAGATTTTTGCAAATTTCTGCTACCCACAGATTATTACAAAGAACAATCGTTTGGCGAGAGAGAATGCTATTTTTTTCCTTAGTGTGGATTAACACTTTAAAGGCTTATAAATGAAGCATATAGTGCATAATAATATATAGACAGCTAGTCCAAATGTAGTAAGCTATCACCTAAATAATTATAAAAATAACCAAGTTTTACGTACAAAGTAAGAGAAATTAAAAAAAACAATAAACGAGCTTTCTGACATTTTATATATGTATATGGTGTACAGTATTTATGTTGTCCTTTGGGCCTTTTTATTGAATCCTTTTTATTAATTAGTTCTGCTTGGTATTTTTCTATCATCATATGCTTTCCTTGGTGTCGGCTCCAAAAATCACGGAACAAAACTCAGCAGGTACTGAACATATAAATAAAATAAATTCTTTTCAAACAAAATAAATAATTAAATTATTGTTCCAAAATAAAACGCCATTTGTCAAGTATGACGCGTGCGTACACTGTACTGTCAGAGCGGGACAGAGACATATCTCTTTTTCTATTGGTTATTTTTTTGAACGAAACGTACCAGAATGACAATGTTTAATAGTATTTTTGTAGTACGTCATTCATATTTAATGATGACCTAGAAATTGGTTATCAATATCAGAAAAAGCGTCGAAACCAAAAATCAAGGCCATTTCACTCTTAAAGTAGGTTTCCAAATAATTTGGCTTAAAGTTTTACCTCTTAAGGGTACTCCAGTGTAAAAGTTTTACGAATCCTTCGAGATCGTTTCTTATACAGCCTGAATGCCTAATTTCAACTTCACCAATTTAATGGTTGTGTTTTCAAAGATTTGTCAGATTTCTTAACCGACTTACAAAGTTATTCTCTTAATAAGTCGGGGATTCTGTACTATTTCCCACATGTATATGTGTGTATCTTTTTATGAATGTTTTACGATTTGCAGCTTTTTGTAAGGCAAAAAGGTTTTGTGAGACTTAAATGTAACGTTTGAGGCAGTCATGCCTCACGCATTAAATACGAATCACGCAAAGATCTTGTACTACAAAAATACTCTTACAAGTTGTCAATCTGTCACCTTTAATAGAAAAAATAACCGAATGAAAAAGAGATACATCTCTTTGCTGCTTTGACAGTATAGTGTACTCTTGCGTCATACTTAGCAACAGATGTTTTATTTAGTTTAATTAAATTGTTTAGTTTGTTTGAAAAAGAAATGTGTTATATATATATATATATATATATATATATATATATATATATATATATATATATATATATATATATATATATATATATATATATATATATATATATATATATATATATATATATATATATATATATATATATATATATATATATATATATATATATATATATATATATATATATATTATATATATATATATATATATATATATATATATATATATATATATATATATATATATATATATATATATATATATATATATATATATATATACACATATATATATATATATATATATATATATATATATATATATATATATATATATATATATATATATATATATATATATATATATATATATATATATATATATATATATATATATATATATATATATATATATATACATGTGTGTGTGTGTGTACATAAAAAAGCTATAAATAAAAGTATGTACAATAACATAAATAATATTTTAGCTAAAAATACTAATAATTTTGAAACATTGTAATTATATTTCATCTTAATTACCATAAACTTTACAAATGACTCAAATACAAAAAATCTTAAACATTTTATTTCGTAACAATTTGAAAGATTTGTATAGAAAATTACGTTTTTTTTTAAAAAAGAAGAGGACCGTGGTGGCGCAGTGGCGTAAACGTCTGCCTGTAAGCGCGACGGTTTGAGGGTTCAATTCTCACTCGGAGAACATGGACTTTTCTATTTCCATTTTCTTCTCTCTGGAAACTAGGCAAAACCCGGCGTTGAGTCCCGCCACTCAATATGCAATGCCTCGAAAAAAGGCGGAAAGTGGGGACGCAGAAAGCAGGGACTAAGCAATGAAGTGTCTTAACACTAGGTTTATACGGTCCCTGCAGATCCCTCTGCCTACCCTGCAATATGCGGGATAAAGCCTGAAGCTACAAAAATTACGTTTTTTATGCCTAATTTAGTTGGCTGTAATAAATAATTTTATTTGTTTAACCGGACACTACTCTGTAGTTCTTTTAAACGTAGTGACTGTAAATTGGTTTTATAATATGATTTTTTTTAGAAGTCTACGTCTCTGATCAGTTCATATTTGCCATCGATATATTTAAATTTTGTGTTCATTAAATTTTGTATATATAGCCATTCAGTATACTAATGTATAGTGAATGGGTCAAATAATATCAAATAAATAAATATCTTAATTTAAATATTTTAAGTAATTGTTACTTACAATAATTATTCAAATTCATTTTTCTTACACAAACGTCTCCACCCAAAGACAGATTCACACTACACTACTTAAATTACAAAATCCATCCTTTAGCCATTGAAATAACGTAAAAAAATATACAAAAACAAAATAAAAAAACTTGTGACATTTATACTACTTTACTATGAAAATAAAAAAGCCTTGAATGTCAGTGTTATATGTACATTTGTACATAAATAAGTAAGCATTTTTAAATCTTAGGCTTATGTTTAAACTTGATTGTGCTATATATTGTTTGGCGCGAGATTTAACATTGATTCAATATAAAAAAACTTGAAGAAAACAAATAAAACGCAACGGGATTTGAACTCGCACCTCATAGAAACCGTCCAAGTGTTACGTTGTAGGTGCGATGTTGGTTAGTATTGGAAGATATTTTTTTTTAAAACTTAGATTGTTCTGTGGAGAAGTTATACTTTTTGGGAGATCTTGACAAAAAAGTATTTATTATAATAATAATGTTTCTGAGCAAAGTGCTTCTTGAGTATTATTTATAATTTCTCTCTCTCTTTCTCTCTCTTTCTT
>JAZFAU010000827.1:0-42120 GCA_037178615.1 Dione vanillae
CGTTTTGTATTAATCTGTTGCATAACTTCATAATATGTTCAAAGTTTCATTGTTACAATGTGACAAAATGTTTTATATTCTATTTTGAGCTCGCAGGTAGTATGTTTCCTAACAAAAACTTTGAAAAACTTATTTAATGATTTCGTTCACCATTATACTTAATACTTTTATATACCTAGTTGTAGGATATGCAATGCAACTCTGTTTATGTGAAAAGAAAATGTTATAAACTGTTTTTTTTTTTGGTTTTACTCCCCGACAATCTTTCTAGTGACTTTGAAACTATTGAAATTCTAGTAGAGTTTAAGTCGAAGTTCATTTAATTAATTGTAGCGTAAGGTAATTTTGAAACACACTTAAGTCATTAAAATAAGTATTAAATTAAAATATTGTACAAGAAAAATCGAAGCTAAAAATTAAGTATTGTAATTTTTTTACCTTCACACTGTATCTTATATATAGCAGGTGCAGAGGAAAGCGTCGATAAAAGTAATCTGGCGTTAGGACACTGTGTGCCTCACTTTCCGCCTTTCGAGACTTTCGTGTTGAGTGACGGAACTCAACTTCATGCTTCTGCTTCATTGCCAGAGCGAAGACAATGAAAATAATTGATTCAGGCAGACGGAGATGTTTAATTCGTTTTTACGAAAACAGATCCATGATATTTAAAGCGAGTGTTTTTATATACAATTTATATTATATATACAATACGCTTTAACTCTAGCGAGGTAGTCAGAGAGAAGGGAGCACCAAACGCTGCGATCCCTGCATATCTCGTTCGCCTCATCCAATCCTTCATACAAGTTTGTATGAGGAAGAGAGAGTTACAAACTTATTTTATATAAAATGTAAAAAAGAGCTTAATAAAACTGCAACATAATATATATAAATCAACCACAAATAAATAAATTAAAAACATAATTCCACTGTTTAATCAAAGTTTAAAATTAAAATGTGACTAAACGAACATTGTAAGCCACAGAGTACTAACTAGTAGGTATTAAGTTGTTAGCATTTTGTTGCAGTTAATTTTATCATACTGAATGTAAAGTGGAAGTGGACTCTTGTTTGTATTTTTTATATTAAGAAGTTCTGTAGATATAAGTTTTATGAACAAACACACAACTTGTTCAGTGAAAAGTAATTTATTCTGTATTTTTAAAGCATATTAATTTATGTTTGGGCTTCGAGTGGTTAAATGGACATTATGTACTAAGTACTAAGATTGTTATTCTAAAGGCCGAAGGTAGCCCTGGAAATGAAGGAGATGACATCAAAACTATAAAGGTAACTTAATACTAAGTAAAATTCTTTGATTGTATTATTCAAAAAAAGTCAAGTTCTTTGATCATTGTATTATCCAAAAAAAGTTAAGACTATTACAGACAACGAGAAAAACTATTATACTTATTATTAGTAAATTTAAAATTTTTACCTCTCATATAACACTTGCTTATTAATCTTGCTTAAATTACCTAAAAGCTTAAGATATTAAATTTATATTCTTTAAAAATTAAATTTCTTTATTTATAAAACTTTGAACCTGCTACTTAAACTTTATATAGTGTTTTAATATCTTTAACTTTGTTCTTATTTAACACAGCTATATGTACTTTAAGCATGCAACAATGTAGAGTGTAGTGACTTCAACAACAATGGACCTGTAATCCTAGAATACCAGGATCCAGGATCTGAAACGTCACCTAAACTTTATATCCCGGCTAGTTTACTCATCAACGTTTTACGACTTTTTACACTATGACTAAATAAAGTTTTTAGCTCTAAAAGCTTCATATGGTTAAATTATTACCATATTACGTTTAAATTATAAAAAGCTTTTATTTAACTTGACTTTTATGTATATATGTATGTACGTATGTATGTATGTATATATGTGTGTGTATGATATATGTATGTTTATGTGTATAAATTACATTAAGTAATTTATAAAAGTTTATTTTTAGGGCAATAATGAAAGCTTAACATAGAAAGGAAAACTTTTTTTAATATTATTATATTATTTTCTACTACATATTTCCTTATCTTATGTTGGAAGTGGCTGATTTTTCTTCAAGACTTTTCTGTCTTTCAAGCAAGGTGCAGGTTACAATGAGAACCAATTCTATTTCAACCCAACTAAAACATCACAAGTACTAACGTACACTTAATTAAATCGTAACAAAATTGATATTTTAAACTTAAATATGCATGTCTTGAGTTCGAGATTTTCGTTCGAGTAAAAAAATTCCGAATTCAAGATCAGCATCGAGAAAACAGACACTCCGATCTACGCTTTCCGATTGAATTCTAATATTTGAAGTTGGCAGAGCTTAACGCCATATAAAAGTGTTTAGGTAACATACAATATCTTTTAAAATATATTCAAAAGAAAATACAATGTATATTTAGAGTATTAAAAAATTCAAAAGTATGATCAAATTTTCAATGACAGTAGCTTAATGTTGAACTCGGTCCCAAATGCAACTTCGCGCTCGCATAAATTATATAAACACTAACAGCAATGTTCCAACCAATTGAAATGATAAATGCAAAGAAAATTATGACTTTTGCCATTTATGGTAATATTTAAATTAAACTGATTGTGGTGTATTTTATATTTAGTATTGTTAGTTTTAAAGTGCGGGTTCAAATTCAAAGATGGGAATAGTTTTAAAAAGCTAATATTGTAATTTTATTTAATGAAAATATCTTTTTAAGGATTCGTAAAAAATGTTATTAACTCTCCATTCTCCGCTATCCACTCAGATATTATTCACTGCTTAACTATCGTGACACAATTTGTTTTAATAACATAAATAAATCATGTAATGTAAGCACGGCGTTGAGCTCCGCCACCCAACAAGCAATGCCTCGAAAACGGCGGAAAGCGGGGACGGAGTAAGCAGCGACTAAGTTAACGGAGTGTCTTAACACTAGGTTCGTATGGTTCCTGCAGTTCCCTCTGCTTACCCTGCCATGTGCCAAAAAAAATGTAATGTTTTACAATTTTATCGTAAAATATATTTAATTAACGCAATTATTATTTCGAATTATAAATTTAAGTGTGACTGTCAAAAATAATTGTGCACTAGGGTCTAGTGTGTAAAGTATATAGACATTTCGAAGCGCTGCCTGTAATGAAAAACGCATGGCTGAGTGGTCAGAGCGCTTGGATGGTTCTCAAAACGCGCGGGTTCGAATCCAGCTGCGTTCAAATTTTTATATATTTTCTGTAAGTATTTTATCTATATATTTAAAAATCACAATAATATATAAAAAAACTCTAAATCCATTCCGTTAGAGAGATGTAATACTGAACAAACATATATAACAAGAAATAATACGAGTACTATATCGTTCCAAGACCATAGATGATAATAACAATCTCTGCTAAGATTTACTGACACTATAAACAATCTCTTGAAGCTGCAGCCGTTTGTTACCTGACGTCTTGCTGGATTTTTAACTTAATAGCCACGAAGCTTCCTTTAATAACCATAATTTGTACGATAAGTTTAATTTCTTAAGTAATTATTTTGAAAAATAATACTCGGAGTGAGTGTTAAAATTTTTAGCTTTGCTGATTTGAACCTGTGACCCATGAATTTGCTTAAACATTTTTTGTGTAAGTAACGAGTCACTACATTTTTTAAGGTATCTATGCACAGAACGATAGTTATATGTGATCATAAAACTAAATAACTTTTTTTATTTTAATGAAAAAGCAAATGTGGCTGTGAATTTAGTGGTAGAATAAAAGTACATGTAGTACTGGGATCAAATTTAGTATATAAATAAATCTTAACCCGCTAAACAAAAAAAAATGTAATAAATAATTATAAAAAATTCTTTGACTTTATAATATTTTTTACCTTATAATTTAATTTTATAATAAAATAAGACAATTTTCTGATATATTTAAAATAAGGGACATATTAGAGAGGGTAGTCTTAGAAGACCAAGACTATAAAAGTGATGCAATCGTGTCAAACGCGGCAGATGCACGTAGGCAACCACTCGTACTGGAAGTGTACTAACATAAAATATAGTTCTTAAGTGATTTATGTAATTTAATTCAATCGCACAGAATCTATATCCGATTACACTCGAAACGTTTACTCTACTTATGTTTCGATGTCACTTCGGTTTTCTAATATATACAATAATAATAATAATAAGCCCGCAGGGCAGCTTGTGGCGAGCTGTTGGGTAGTGGCGACCCCACGGACCTGAGTCCTCCAGAGGGGAATTGTAATTTATCTCCCGCCTCTAGCTTACCTTCATTGGCCGGCAGAGTGGAGCGCAAGAGCTATATGCTCGAAAAGGTGGAAGTGCTCAATCTGCGTAATAACGGGGAAACCCGCTCACGAGCATCTGGATGAGCATCCGAGGTGATGCTCACGAGCATCCGAGGTGAAATCGGTGCACACCTCTCGACACCCTTAGCCGACCACACTGATGTTGCGCCCGAGGCACTACGCCGCTTTGTGGGGGCCCATCTAGTGGGAGGCGAGTCACCGTCCGTCGACCTTTCAATTTGAGGCTGTTGAAATGGCGGACGTCCGTAAGTCTCATTCAATAGCCCAGTACCCAGTCCATCCAAACTCCATTCCATAGTAACAATTTAGTTTTTCATATTCTCCATCGTTCCTACGTATTTTCCGGCGACCATCTCTGGGCAATGACCTATGATTACTCAGAGATGGATCCCGGGTGATGAGTCACAGTAAAATCTTTCATTTTCTCTAAGGGGCCTCTACGTGTTGGATCTTTGTCCCCACGCAAGCCTTCCAAAGGACCGGGTTCGTTTGAACCCGAGAATTATAAACATAATAATAATAATAATACGCATTATCTTAGTTTCCAAACCAATGCTCATCCTATACGATTATATATCACTTTTACCTTTACCACATACAGTTATTACATTTGGTAACATACAGTTTTGTTTCTTTCCATTTATTCGTGCAAAAAGGCATTTTTCTTGTATTTTCCTTGTACACAATTAATCGTTTATTAAATTATCTTATTTCGACGTTCATACGTTTCTATATGTAGAAATTGTTATATTATTTTTATATTGCCGAGTTATTGTATTGTATTAGTGTATTCGATCAAGTCTTATTAGATTGAATTGCCTTTAATAGTATTTATTCATATAAAACATTTTTAGGCCTCAAAATTAATGATAAAGTCCCTGATGGGTCTGCCTGTAAACGCGACGGTTTGTGGGTTCTATTCCCGCTCGGGGAAGATGGATTTTTCTATTTCCATTTACTTCGCTCTGGAAACTAGGCAAAGCGCGGCGTTGAGTTCCGCCACTCAACACACAATGCCTCGAAAAAGGCGGAAAGTGGGGACTAAACAACGGAGTGTCTTAACACTAGGTTCCCACGGCTCCTGCAATTCCCTCTACCTAGCCTGCTAGCTAAAAAAAAACCTTATAAAAGTATTAAATATTACATATATATTACATATATTTGAAGACGGTAAACGCGATGGCTTGTGATTTCAATTTACACTCGGGGATTAAAAAATATAATGTGTTATAAGTCATAAATGAAAGAAAGAGTGAATTTAAAATGTTATTGTTAACGTAGACGAAGTTGTAGACCTCTCCCAGAGTTTGCCTAAGAACCTAGCTCATCACCTTCCACGTTTAGTCAAAGCTTTTAAGGCGAGTCGAGTCGCCATGAAGATGGAAGGAAGGAAATGAAACTACTTTTGTCAAGCCAAGGTTTGGGCCATGTAACGAGGATGGTTATTCCACTGCCACAACAAGGTACTTATTTTACTCGGTTTTTTCGTATACACTATAAAATACATTTATAGCTTTTAAATTAATATTTAATTAAAAACGTTTTGTGTAGCACGTAAATTTTCTGAATAAGCTAAGACTGCCAAATTGTTAAATAAAAAAAAAGAATATACAGAAAAAGTCTTAAATAAAACACAGTGAAGCTGCTTACGTACTACGGTACACGATGAACGCCTTTACAGCGTTCCCTACAAAGTATTTGTAAGAGAATTAACAGGGAACCAACAACCGTATTCATGTTCCTAGATTTTTAATTATTTATGTATATATATATATATATATATATATATATATATATATATATATATATATATATATATATATATATATATAATTATATACTATAGATATATATATATATATATATATATATATATACTATATATATATATATCTATATATATATATAATAAAATTATTATTATATATATATATATATATATATAGATTATATATATCTATTATAATATATATATATATATATAATATATAAATTATAATAATATATTATATTAAGAATATATATAATATATAGATATAGACTATATATATATATATAGTATGATAATATATATAGATATATGGTATAATATATATAGTATATATATATATATATCTAACATATATATTAATATGATATAATAGGTATATATAATTATAATATAATATAGAGTATACGACTCGCTGACCCGGCAGACTTCGTACGGCCTCATCGATAAATAAAAAACTAAATCTTTTGTATAAAATGATTTTAAACAAACCAATCAAACAAGCAGGAAGTTTTCGATACCTCCATGTTGCTTTACTTAGAAAAAGAGTTTTAATTTGATATTCATACAGACACACCCTATTAAAAGACAGTCTGTTAATTACTTAAAGCTTTCTCATTAACTATATTTTTTGTTTTGCTTTGTGTGATATATAAACAAAGAAGACGGTTTTCCGACGCGCGAACCGCGGACGTATTAATTGGTCCATGAGTGGCGCGAAAACAGGGAACCTCCAAGTTGATTCCACAACTTTAAAACTTCTAACTACTTTCCTGCGATTTATTTATGGTTCATCGCAAAGGCCATACGTACTCGAAATGTAGCGTTTAAAATCGAATGGTATTTCCGTTGGTATCACATCGGTATCCGCGGATCAAGACTCCTCGTCCTTTGTATTTTCCCCTTTATGATTGTCGCCTCAATGACGTTATTCATTGTCTTTTCACAGCCAGTCCTTGTTCCATTTGCAATAGTCGAGGTTGATTAGGTTACGCACATGAATAACAACTGCGCCTACTTTTACGTGCAATTGTGAGGTGTAATCGGCAATTCCGTAATTTAAAAACTCAGTGGATATTTGATTAGTCATCCTGGTTCATTACTGTGTCGCTATAAGTCGCAGGCACCAATTATCAGTCTTCCCCTACCTATTCCACATTGGCATCAGCATTTATAGCATCGCGGAGCATGGATGTAATCCTCTGAACCGTAGCCGTCGTTGGTTCAAACGGATGTATTTCCCATCGTTCAGTCCTCAATTTTGACATACATGGCAACTGCAAAATGAGGAAAAAGACGTTGACACATCAAAATATGATTTACTCCTCCAACTGTGTAATGAATCTCTCTTTTTTTTATCCCGTACATTCTCCTTTGTGTGTTTCCCATTCGACGTGACATTGGAGAATTGAATTGTGCTCAACTGGCACGCTCGAAACTCCAGTAGTAAGAAAAGAAAGAAGAAGATGGATTACTTCACCTTGACGGATCATGAAGTCCTGTATGAATAGACATTCTAAGCACTACTTTTTTGTTGGTTTCAGCACCTGCATCAAAAATTTAAATGTTTCCATTGTTACTTAGATTAATTGAATTTTAAAAATTTATGTAATCTTGTTCAATATTATTATGTATCCAACTCCCCCCGCCCTGCCCGAAGATCAAAGGGATATTGTAAGTGCATCAAACTCCTGTGTGGTTTCAGATACCGTTTTAAATCACTATTCCGACGATGACAGCACAATATCTTAGATTGAAATTTTCTCCCACCAATGACAACAGCCACTCCTCAAATGATAAGGTGAATGACCCTCCTTGTGTGTTCACACGCATGTGTTTTGTCAGCTCGAATAATAATAGTATATGGCCATCATATTGCATTCCGAAGAAAAAAAAAATCCATGCCAATTTGGAACATGTTTACTAATTGTTATTCTGAATGAAGAAACTTTGTAATTGTGGACAGGGTTTCTCTTCACTGTGGATTGTGACACAACGATTATTAATTTCCGCATCTGAATTCCCAGAAAATAAATTTGGTAAAAATTGATGATCTGCATCAGGAGTGTAACGAGTTCCCCAGTATGATAATTTGTCCTGTATCTTTATTTTTAAAATGTGTCCTTATTATTTTCGATATATATAATTTTTATACAAACTTGAATAATACAAAAAAATATCTTATACCATACCTTGAAATGGGCATCAAATGGTCTTGTATAATATGTGTAGCCAATGATGTTTCTGGAAACAGTTGTTATATTTCTGATGGTTAGGTCAAAGTGTTTAGAATCATTTTCCATCCCGAACTAAGGATCGTTAAAGGATCGGTTGTGGAACCAGTTGTTGCAATTTTACTTTGCCTTCCGCACAACATAATCCAGTGATTCACGGAATATATTTTTCACCGCCTTACAATATTTACCCAATTGTTTTTAATTTCCCCATTGTTACCGATTTGTTCGGCACAATATCCCTTGCGCGCATCCTAGTGGAATGCATCTCGCTCAAGAATCACAGCGCTCTGCTTCTTGCGATTCGCTCAATTTTCTGTATGTCTAGCTTGCCTTGTTGATGTGTTTTTGATGTGCACGACTCGTTGCATTCTAGCTTGTTATTATTATTTCGATACATCATTTGCTTACTTCGAAAAAGAGTTTTCCTGAATCCTGGCTATTATAGGCTTAAATTGATATTCCCAGACACTCACTATAAAATACAGTCTGTTAATTAATTTAAAGCTTTCTCTCATTAACTATATTTTTTGTTTTGCTTTGTGGTGCGTAAATAAACAAAGAGACGGTTTTTCCGACGTCGCGAACACGCGACTTATATTGTCATGAGCGCGAAATCATGAAACTCTCCCAGTTGATTCCACAAACGTCTAACCGACGTTCCTTAGCGATTTATTTATGTTCATCGCTAAAGTGCCAGACTTTACTGGAAAATTGTAAGCGCTTAAAAGCGAAGGTAAGTCCGTTGGTATCAGCGGTAATCCGCGGGATCAAGACATCCTCTCCTTTGTATTTTTCCTTTTATGATTGTCGCCTCAATGACGTTCTTCCGATAGTCCTTTTCACAGCCAGTCTTGTTTCCTTGCCATAGTCGAGGTTGATTAGGTTACGCAGCATGATAACAACTGAATTCCTACTTTTAACTGGGAAATTGGTGAGGTGGGTAATCCAGGCAATTCCAGTGAAATTAAAAAACTCATGGGATATTGGATTACGTCCATCCTGGTTCCTACGGTGTCGACAGATTTAAAAAGGAAACAACTGTCCTGGAAGAAAATGCTGAATGGTCGCATTAAGATCATCGACATCTTTATTTTTCTCTGCTAATATGCTCCGTTCACACCAGCCATTATGTTATTGAACTTTTGCACTATCTCTGGGAAAACTCGTTGAATAATCTCCACTTTTTGAGTCTGTTATGTGACAGAATCTGTAGTTAATGTGATAAAATCGGTCGAGGTGTCCACTGCATTTTTTTCTTTATATTTCCATTTCTAACAACTGCTTCGCACACACATTTGCAGTTTCATCCTGTTTTGCAATCTACTCGCATGTTAGTTTTGTTAAGTGGAGTGTCTTTACTACGCCACAAATTTGGAGTTTTAGGCATGCATTTAGTTGATCAGCAACAGTTGATCGGGGGAATACTGGAAGAGTCGACGAAAATCACCTGCAACAGAATCAGGCCCCACCGAAAATATTTGGTTGTCATGAGATCTTGCAACGTTCTGTCCAGTGCCCCAGTGCCTCTATGGCCATTGTTCATTCATCCCAACAATTCAATTTGCATACCTGTAGGCTCGTTGGCCATTGCGCTATTTTTCTCGATGTTGCAAATTTGGTGTTTCGGTGTTTGACATGTTTATGTATGGGTCAAGGCAGAATGTGCAGTTCGCCGCCCGCCTTCTAGCAGAGTTGCTTGCAGCTATTCCGATGAAGCAACGCGAGAGCCATCCTTCGCGATCTGATCCTCGCCAAAAGCATGAAATTAAAAACGTTTTTTCCGGTTCCTCCGGGAGCACAAGGAATAAATTCCTCCAGATCCCCTGTTTACGCTTCTATCAAAGTGTCGTACGCAATTCTTGTTGTTGTTTAATTGTGGAACATTTGTACGAACTGTTTCGGCTAATGCTTCAGTCAATGTCGTAACGATGTTCTCTTTTCAACACTCGTGGTTTAATGCATCGGCATATAGCGATTTGGGTGCTGTCATTCCAACCCGACAATACTTTATTTGCCATCATCAACACATATCTTCTAATCATGATCATGTGGCATTGTAAAATTTCTTCAGTTCATTTTGGTGTGTAGGCTGCAAAGTTTGACGGCGCACACGATGCAAAACAATCCCGCAACATGGCTCTCTATACTTAACCCCACAATCTTTTGGGTGCTTCGAGGGGACACATGTCGATATGATATCGCAAACAAATGTACAAATTTTGAGGCGGCGATGAAGATCTTAGGAATCCTTGAGTGTATCATCCCAATGCGAATCGTTCTCAGTTAAAAAATGTACTAGTTGAAATTGCCTCACTGTAATCCGCAACAGCAGCTGTTTCCATTAACTGTTTCTCAGTTGTTTTAAACGATGTCGGACCACGAACAGCATTCCCAACACAATCGCAAATAATAACATTCATCGTTATTGGATGTACTGTGTAGATGCGACCCAATCATCTGAAGCAACTCATTTTGGATTCCTTCACGGGTGTTCCTTGTTTTCGTGACGCTGAACTGATTTCGGGATGATGCGTTCCATGTGAATAGCGTGGCAGTCAAGCATACAGCAAAGTGCGAGCAAAATCATCATCTTGACCGACTGTGAAGAAACTTGTTAATTGGTTTTCGTTGACGGTGGATTGTGCCGCAATGTCTGCCGCGTTAGATTTCATAAAATACACTCGTTGACCATTTTCTAAATGGACTGCCAAATGGACTACTGTATGGGTCTTTCATGGATCGCAAATGAAAGATACGCCAAATTAGCTTCGTTGTCTACTTACAATCGACCCATCTGGTACTGTGATTTTCATCATTTGCACTTGGTACAACACCGAAGACAGCCATATCCTACCTTTATACCTATTTTACAATATGTCCTTTATCGACTTCACAGAATTAACAATATTCCACATTGTGTGAGTCTCAAAAGCTTTGGACATCTTGCGATTATGGCACAATCCAACGATTATCCTACATCAACTTTCTTGGCCTCTTACCTTCACAACTACCGATCGCCCACTGGTCCGCAACTGATCGCCGACGATACAATGGGTAATCCATCATTCTCCCGTTTAGGAGTTTTCAGCAAGCAGGTCGCTGGGGTATCGCTTGGGAACACCTACCGTTCGACCATACAGGGTGGTTGTAGTTGAATGGTCCGCAAGGTCCCTGTATCACGTGTTTTGGTAACTACTGCTGCAATTTGGGGTCACATTTCATCTGGTATTTCGCTGAAATAATGGAAGCAATCTCATCTGGCCTTATTTTGTCCCTACAGACTAAAATGTGCGCATGTGGCAATCCACGCTTTTGCCATTCTACAGAGTACATCCAACAACACGGACTCGGCCATACCGCAATGCTTTATTAAGACATCATGTAGAGATTTTTATTTTTGTTTAAAACTCTGGCATTTATGTCCATGTCTATCAACTGAATGTTTGGCTATGTAATCCTTCTCTATTTCGGACCTTTTGGTTACATGTGAAATGTACAATAAGTCTGGCGGCCATAATGCCTAACATATGACATAGCCTCCTGACCATATCATTCTGTGGCGGTGGCTTCCTATATAAGTAGCTGGCAAATTGTCATTCTTCTACATTCTTCCCATTGCCATCAGCTTTATAGCATCGCGGAGATGGATGTATTCCGCTTACCGTAGCCGGTCGTTGGTTCAACGGATGTATGTCATCGTTCAGTCTCAGTGTGTACACTACTGCAACTGCAACTGATGAAAAAGTCGTTGACAATCAAAATATTGATTTAACTTCCCTGACGGATCATGATCCCTGTATAAATAGAAATTCAATAGAACTAACTTTTTTGTTTTGGTTTCAGACCTGCCAATCAAAATTATAAATGTTTACATTGTTCTTAGATATTGGCCTTTAAAATGTTATTTAATCTGTGCCATTCATTTACCTGTTTACTTGATTTTACCATTTTGATATTAAAATGGTATCCATCTGCCTTCCCCCTGACCAGAATATCAAAGGATCTTTTGTGCAATCATAACTCCTGTTTGTTTCAGATACACGTTTTACATCCCTATTCCGACGATGAGCACATATCTCTAGATTGTAAATTTTCTTCCCACATGACAACAGCCCATCAATTCAATGGTAAGGGTGAATTGAACCGTCCTTGTTGTCACCGGCAGGTGGTTTTGTCCCAGCTCCGAATAATAATATTAGCTACCTATGGCATCGATCCCATCTTATTTGAAATGTTTTACTAATTGTTAGTTCTGATGACGAAAATTTGTAATTGTTGGACAATGTTCTCTTCACATGTGGGATTGTGAGCAACAACGATGATATTGCCGCATCTGGAATTGCCCATAAATAAACTTGTAAAATGATGATCTTGCATCAGGTAGTGGTAACGAGTCCCAGTAACTGATAAATTGTCCTTGTATCTGTAATTTTAAAAATGTGGTCCATTAATTATTTTCGAATATATATTTTAGTACAACTTGATAAATACAAAAAAATAAATACTAAATTCTTATATATAACCCTTGAAAGGGCATAAAATTGTCCTTGTATAATATGTAGCACCAAATATGTCATCTGGAAACAGTTTTATAGTTCTGCCAATGTTTGGTCAAGAGTGTTTTAGAATGCTTTCCAATCCCAGAAACTAAAGAGCGTAAAGGATCTGGGGTGGGACGCGAGTTGTGGCAATTTACTTTGCCTTCAGCACAACATAATCCAGTAGATTCACCAGTGTGTTTTAACCTCCTTACAATATTTACAATGTTTTCATTCCCCAATTGTTTACCTATTTGTCGCACAATAATCAATTGCCGGATCATAGTGGAATGCGCTCGTCCAAGAATCACAGGACTCTGGCGGTCCGGCGGATTCGCTCAATTTCTTCTGTCTTAGCTTCTGTTGATGTTTTGATGTGCACGAACTCGTTGCATTCTAAGCCTAATCCTCCTACATTGTCACTCAATCCACTCAAATAACGCAATTCTGACACTCGCATCGACGATTTTCTTGATCTGTCCTGTCTGCTGGTCATCAGTGCGGTTAGCACGTGAGATAGCTCTTCGCACATTTGAGTGACTACGACGACCTAAATCATCGTCTTCTCCTCGGCATCGTAAATTGTATTAATCAAAGTGAAAAATTGTACCCGCTTATTTAGCAATAAAGTGTCACTACCTACAAAAAAAGCACATTACTTGTAAATGTCACTATCACAAAGGATCACAAAAGTAAAAAATTTTCTCGGGAGGGGGGGGGGGCGGCACGTATCCACAAAGATAGATATAATATCGTAATACGTTTTTCCAGTGCTCCTGAATTGCCGACAGGATGAATTGACATTTAGTTGGTTGTCAAATCTATTTGCAAATGTAATTTGACCTCTGCAATTTTCTTCTGTTGAGTTCAGAACGCGATATTGAATCCTTCAACGCGCACGTCGCGAATGTGAACTTTATGCAGCGGTAATAAGGTACAAATTGACTCTTATTTTATTTAGAAAACGTTTGTATGGGAAATAGAAAAATTCTGTTTTGGAGGATTTTCCCGGCACTTATTCGAATTTTTCTCACCTTTTAAACCTTCCCTAGAACCTCCACGAAATAATTCAAGACCAAGATAAGATAAATCCGTTCAGGACCGTCTCGAGTTTTAGCGAGACTACGAACACATTCATTTTATATATATCGATAATATATATATATATATATATAGATATTTATAATATATATAATTTAGATATATATATATATATTATATCTTATATATATAATATATATATATTATATATATTATATATATTGTATTATATAATATTATATATATATATATATATATATTATATATATCTATTATGATTATATATAGATATATATATATATATAATATATATAGATATAGATCTATATATATATATATATATATATTTTTATATATATCTATATTTATATATAATATAGATATATATATATATATATATATATATATCTATATATATATATATATATATAATAATATATATATTATATATATATATATATATATATATTATGATATATAGTATATATATACTTATATATAATAATATATATTTATATATATATATATATATATATATAGAGTATATATATTATAGTATATATATATATATATCTAATAGATATATATATTATATAATATATAGATATATATATATATATATCTATAGTCTATATATATATACGAGCGTCCCTGCCTATAAGCTATCTTCTTCATGATTGTTGTCATTTTCAAGTCTTTGGAAAAACCTATAGTAACAAATCTAACTAGTAAATATATTTATATTAACAATTTCCCATTTCCTATGCATTTAACTTTTTACCCAACTCAAGATATTGCGTGTCGTACATGTTATGTTATAAAATATTTAGTTATCAAAAAAGACAGTCACTTACGTGAGAACATAATCTACAGCGTTTTAGTAATTACAATTTTACAATCAGTCGTTACACCCGCGCATAATTTTTTAAATAATTATATATATTAATATATTATATATGGGTGTCATATGGTGGATCACAACGCCGCGTTTTATTAGACATTATCGTCAAAGACAAGCCTATCTGACAATTATCGTTTACGCTTATATATGATAATTTAATAGTGATAAATTCAAATCATCGCATCGATCTTGTCAATGTCCGTCAGTGCCCTTAGGCCTTTTGGTCTAACGATGCAATCGATAACCAAGCAGATTAACACGCCAATTGAGAAACACTTTGTTATATATATATATATATATATATATATATATATATATCTATATATATATATATCTATATATATATATCTATATATATATATATATATATATATATATATATATATATATATATATATATATATATATATATATATATATATATATATATATATATATATATATATATATATATATATATGTATATAGTTTTTTCTTATAACAACATTTTTAAAAAATACTTTTACCTATAGAAGTTTTGAAACCCATAGCTGTTGTAAAAATACAATCTGTTAATATAACAGAGGCTCGGGTCCAGGTGGGATAGGATATACAAGTGTTAAGAACAAATAAAAAGTGTTCAATATTTAAAATGTAAAGAGAAGTAAACAAAACGTGTAAATATTCAATTTATTTCACTTTTATACTACAAATAACGTTGAAACTAGTTTTTCATAGAAAACCAGAGGTATTTCCTAAAACTGCAACTGTTATTCGAGCTGTATAGAGTTACAGTCAAAAAATTGTTTGACGCGAAACAGCCTTTAAACAAAATAAGAGTCTGTTCGAACAGTATTTTTAGGGGTAATAAATAATTGAATTTCACTTATTATTTTAGCACTCTCCAAACGCTTTTTATTAAAAGGAGAAATATTATTTTAGTGGTAACCCCTACTACCCCTCTATGTTATTAATGTTATTAAAGTTACATTATTACTGATAATCAAATTGCCATTCTTTTGTATTAAATTACAAAACTGAAATTTATTTTTCAGAGAAAACTATATTTTGCTCACTGAACAAAATGTTTTATTTTTATCAGTAAATTACAAATTGTAATTAGAAAAATGGCAGGGTAGGCAAAGGGAACTGCAGGAACTATAGGAACCTAATGTTAAGACACTTAATGCTTAGTCCCTGCTTTCTCCGTTCCCAGCTTTATATTTAACAACTTACTTTTCGAATAATACCAGGTCCCTTGTGTACCAGGCCAAGGTGTACAAGGAAGTAAATAAGGAATTATAAATGAGTTCATCGTAGCGCAGTGGGATAGTGATTAATAACACACAGTAGTTATAACTTCAACCTCCTCTTTATATATATATATATATATATATATATATATATATATATATATATATATATATATATATATATATATATATATATATATATATATATATATATATATATATATATATATATATATATATATATATATATATATATATATATATATATATATATATATATATATATATATATATATATATATATTATCTAAATAATTCTGAAAATTTCGAAATATTGATACTTTATAAAATAAATCAGTATTTATTTAAAAATCAGATGAATTAAATATATAAAGTGTATGTCTATAATCTAAACCTAATTAATATAATATGATAGCCGCATTGCAGTAAGTTCTTACTTGACGAGCTCGTTCGAACTAGCAGAAACGTTAAGAGGTTCCTATTACAAAGCACGTATTCATTGACAAAGACCTAATTACCTGTTAGTGACGTATGTATGGATGTATGTATGTATGTGTATTTCAATTAGATTTGATGGTTGAACGCCGTTGAGTTTCTAGTGTGCCTGAACGCAATGATTATTAAAAAGTTAGTTAATATGTTTATTTATAGGTAACTTAATTTAGGACCGTCGTGGCGCAGGGGCGCAACGTCTGCCTGTAACGCGACGGTTTCTGAGTTCGATCCCCGGTCGGGGAAGATGGATTTTTCTATTTTTATTGTCTTCGCTCTGGCAAACTAGGCAAAGCGCGGCGTTGAGTTCCGTTACTCAACACGCAATGCCTCGAAAAAGGCGGAAAGCGGGGACGGGAAAGCAGGGACTAAGCAACGGAGTGTCTTAACACTAGGTTCCCACGGTCCCTGCAATTCCCTCTACCTTCCCTGCCTTGTGCGGGATAAAGCGTGAAGCTAAAAAAAATTATTTAATAATGAATGCACAATGAATTTAACAAAATGACTAAAAAGGATGTAGCGTAAGTACACACTGTTCTGATACTTAAAAAATAATGTAATTTGACTGACGTGGAGAATGGAGAAGTTCATTCTCTATTTCAAATAATGCTATATTTATATTATAATCACTCAGTGTGAATATTGAGCCAATTGTGGACTTAATTCTCACTTGGGATGAATTATAAGGCTTAGTGCAATATTTTTAGTAACCAAACATACTATACCACGAATTGAAACCTGAAAACATCAAAAACCTAGTGTCTCATCTATCTGTCTTTTCTACTAGTAGGAATAAGGCATGAAACTGAAAAAACAAAATGTCAACTTAAAACTACAACCCAGAAAGACTAAATACATTTACACCTGCACCAAAAAGAAGGTAGAACACCTCATTAGAAAAATTTACATTAACAAAGGCTCATTTTTCCTTTATTCTTGGCTTTCCTTTAGTCTTGGCTGCAAACTAAATATTTTGTATAGAATTGTTTTCGTACCGCAACTGTCGATTGTTAGCCTTTTAATGATATTATACGAAACATCTAAAATATAATAACAAATGAAAAATGTAATAGTTATGAAAGAAAAGTCATATATATATATATATATATATATATATATATATATATATATATATATATATATATATATATATATATATATATATATATATATATATATATATATATATATATATATATATATATATATATATATATATATATATATATATATATATATATATATATATATATATATATATATATATATATATATATATATATATATATATATATGTCAAACACTACGTCTATGCGCCTCGGCGGTCCCTTTATATCACTACATATTGAGAGGATCATCCCAAAGCTATACTATATCTAGTATCTGCGAGTGAGAATTGAACCCAAAACCGTCACGCTTACAGTCACACGATTTACCCTATGTGCTGTTAAATTTTATATTTTCATCATTTTTCTTAATTCAAAATTTTATATATGTTTACCTTACATAATATATACATAAATATAAAATATACAAAAATATTTTATAAAATCGTACAATACATTATACTCTTGTTTTAAAGAGCACGCGATATATTTACGCTGATACGATTTTAAAATATATACGAGTAAATGCATATTGCGCGAAATTATTCAGTTTCAATATTATGAAACGGAAATAGTGTTTCGGGCCTGAACGTATGACGTTACATCCGTTATTATTTTTTTATTTTAAATTTAAGTGATTTTTTTGATGTCATATTAAGCTTTTACATATATATTTAATAGCTATACGAAGCTTTCGAAGCTTTCGAAGATGATTGTCTTCATAATAAATAGTGTAAAATACAATTGTATATATGAAGTATAATTTATAAGAATATTTATAAGTTTGTGGACAAACTTTAATACTAAGCTTTTATAATAAACTTGCATTTATCTGATATAATTCAATCGAACCGGTCTTAAATGGAATTTAAGTAGTCTTTCAGTAAAGAAAGATTCGTGAAAACGATAAAGGTGCGTGTGCAAACAATTTCAATTTTAGTACCTTAACTATCGTAGTTGTATAAAAATTGTTTTTCTGAATGCGCTTATCTCGGAAACTATCCGTTAATTTTTGCATGTGTTTTTTTTTTAGCTTCACGCTTTATCCGGCACATGGCAGGTTAGGCAGAGGGAACTGCAGGGACCGTGGGAACCTAGTGTCAAGACACTCCGTTGCTTAGTCCCTGCTTTCTCCGTAATTTTTATAATACATATATGTATATATGTATGCATCATCATTATAGGTTATATGGCCGGTCGTTCATATGCATGTTACTTGAGACATTTACAAGCACAACTATTTAATGTCTATAAAACTAGTATTTTTAAAATAAATTTACGATTATAAAAAATTATTATGCTTAAATAAGCTTAATAAGCTTAAAAAGGAATAAAACACAATTTTAAACACAGCTCTAATATCAAGTATGTATAATCTTCATAATAAAATTTATATAAAATAATAATGTTTATAATTTACAACAATATGTCTAATTCATAATAATAATATATAATTTATGTATTTTTTGCATAAATGTGTTAATATACAGCTTTTACAATAAGATTTTATGTAGACTAAAAATTTTAAAGCCTCCAACAGTCGAGGAATATCAAAGTTCAATTTTGTTAGTACCAATTTGTGTCTAAATCGTGTTCACTTAAAGTTTTACTCCACTTGTATGAAGATGCTATAAAAATATATAAAACGTTATATTTTATTGTATATATTTTTTATTTAACTACGCTTGAGCTTCATAAATTATTTTATAATAAGAAAACCTAAAATATAATAATGGATAATATAATTAGTGATTAAACGAACTTACCTGTAAGTGAAGTTCTATCATAATTATACGAAGAGCCTCGTCCGAAGAGATTAGTAATATACACTTGTAGTACCACATACAATGTCGCCACTCACGCACTTAGTTTGTCTATATATTTTTTTTTTTTTTTCTTTTTGTAGGGTATGTCAGTTTTCCTTTGTTACCGATACACCGTCAATACCTCATTAAGTTTAGAGCTATGGATGATATAACTCAAATGATATTTTACTAAAGGGGTTGAATTAAAACATTGGGAAGGGTGGGATGCTAATCTCTTCGGACGAGGCTCTTCGTATAATTATGATAGAACTTCACTTACAGGTAAGTTCGTTTAATCACTAATTATACTCGTGCCTCGTCCTCGAGATTAGTAATATACACTTGTAGATCTTGAGAGATAGTAAAATATCAATTGAAAAAAGATAATTATACTAGAAACATTCTTTAATCAATATCTATAATGACGAAACAATTATAACAATAATATATAATAATTAATCAATAGTATTTTTTATTAAATACCAATTATCATTATTTATTAAGTATTAATTATACTAGAAGCAAAACCATGATCATTATATTCATTAATCCTTCTATTGTAAAATCTGGCAAAGGATTTTGAATTACTAGACCAACCAGCAGTTCTTCTAATGGTGTCTAAATTTACTAAACTGTGGGCTGTCGATGTACTAGCATGTCTAGTACTATGTGCGGAAAATTTAGGCACATCAATTCCAAATATAGCTAATGTATTTTTAATCCATCTGCTTAAGTTTGAGAACATACCGCATTATGAGGTTTTTTCAGACTAATAAATAGTAAATCATGTTTTCGTAAATGTTTAGTTACATTAAAGTATGAAGACATTACTTTCGCGGGGTATATTTCTGGTTTGTTTTCAAAATAGGGAAGAACAAGCCTAGGCTGTAGAGCTCCAGGCCGAGATGTTTTAATTAAGTCAGGGATTTTTATTGAAATTTCGTTAGGAAAAAATTCAATATTGGTAATTAAAACTTTTGAAAATGTTTGTACCCTGTGCGCTGTAACTAAAGCGAGTAAAGTTATTAATTTTTTGGAAATTTTTTCTAGCGTTAAAGTCTCATTAGGAGACCAAGTACCCAAAGTATCTAATACTTTTGAAGTATCCCATGTACAATCTCATATTTAGGCACCTCGTTGTCCAAACGAAATACTCCCTTAAGAAATCGCTTAATGCGTTCATCTTCACATATCTGACGTCCAAGAAGAAGGGCCAATGAAGAACGGTAGATATTTAAAGTACTGTACTGTGCCCCTAAGTGATAGCCTTCATTTAGAAATTCAATAATATTTGATATGCTTGTATTATAAGCATCGAGATTTCTTCTTTGACAAAAATAAAACCATTTCCTTAAACATAAATCATATTGTTTATAGGAGTTTTTGGAGAGAGAAGCCAACATGACATTAATGGCGGAGGATGACAGGCCTTTCTTCAATAGAGATTCCCGTATAGTAAACCTGCCATCAGGGTAGTCTGACGATGTATTTGGCGGGAGCTGGAATGAGAGAGAATCAACTCTTTAGTTGGATGCATAATAAGAGTTTTTCCTTCTAAGAATTTACAAAAGAAATGGTATCAAGCTTGCGTTAGCCATAAAGGTACTATAAGTATACCTCTAGCTTTATCTGATATAATTTTTCAATTTACGGAAAATGCATTTATAGCGTATGCGTCTGGATCCCTATGCCATGAAATATATTTCTGACATTTTTTGTTGACTCTACTCGCAAATAGGTCTATATTAGGAGAACCAAAAGCATTTGTTACTTTTTTTGCAAAGCATAATCCGAAAGTTCCCATTCTATGTCGGGATGAGTTTTTCTTGACTCAGCATCTGCAACATCGTTCTCTACCGAACGAATATATGACGCAAATACGAATAGATTCCGTTTCTCACGCCATTGCCATAATTCCTTGGTAATACTCGTGAGGTGAGGGAATTGTACCCCGTCCATGCGGTTTATATATGATATGGCTGTAGTATTATCAATTCACAACAAGGCTTCATTATTATATAATGATTTAGCAAAAATTTTTAATTCTATAAAAGCTGCAAGCAGCTCCAAATAATTTATATGTTTAAGCTTTTCGTTTTTACTCCAAATACCACTCGCCCTTACACCGGCACAGGCAACACTCCTCCCAGTAGTTGAGGCATCGGAAAATATTTCAATACAATAATCATCGAATTTTATTCTGTTGACTGAATAATCAATGACTTTTGTCCACCAATAAAAACCGAATCGTAATGTACTAGGTATAGACATATATTTTTCATAATCATTATTAGATTTTATGCTAAGGTATTTGCACCGTTCGAATTGTTTGGTATATAGCCAACCCTATTCGACTGCTGGGCAAGCTGACGTTAGTAGACCTACAAGGTGTGCGAATTATCGAATTTCACATCGAATTTTAATTCTAAATTTTAATAATTCATTTTAATTTTTTTTTTTTTTTTTTTTTTTTTTTTTTTTTTTCAGGTGGTAAGCTAATTTTGAATTGAATTAAATTTGAAGATTTTTTGAATCAATTATAAATCCAAGATATTTACAAATATTGCTAGGTATAATTTTACTTCTTTCTTCATTAATATTAAAACCTATTAATATTATATATAATAGTATTAATATAATGAATACATTCTTTATAACTATTTGCTATTAAACATATATCGTCTAAATAAATAGTAGACATAAAACCACATGAACGTAGCAACTTAACCACTGGTTTCATGATTTTTGTATAAACATATGGCGCTGTATTAACACCAAATGGTTAAACGTTAAATTCATATAATTTTTCATTCCATAAAAATCGTAAAAACTTTCGTGAACATTCCTTAACCTTAATACGCATCTTTCAGGTCTATAGTACTCAATAAACAATCTTTTGATATTAACTTTATAGTGTACGTACATCTTCTAACTTAAAATGTTTCGTTTGAATCAATTTATGTAGATCTTTTAAATTTGAGATCAATCTGGTTTTACCATTTGGTTTTGGTATTAAGAATATGCTTGATAAAAATTGCCCTTCGTGAAATAGCACCTATTATTAACAAATCATTAATAGCTTGATCAAATTGAAACATTTCAGTTTCAGTATAATTTTTCGAGGAAGATGTATTATAATATTGGATAGATGGAGATGAAAAAGAAATTTCATAACCAGTTATCCAAGAAAGTATGGTTCTATCAAATGTTATCTGTGACCATTGATTATAAAAATGAGATAATTTACCAGCATAGCGTACCGAGTATAGCGGCGGCTGCGGAAGTGCATCTGCTGCGAGGGTCTCGACAAGTTCGATTGCTGAGACTTTATCGCCGCAGGCTCCCTGTTCCTTAATGTCCCCGACGTTGATGCTTGGGGCGGCCAGCGACTTGAAGGCGGCCTGTGACTCGTGGGCGGACCTTTCCGGTAACCGATTTTGGTTGAGGTGTTGATTTTAATTCCGAACCTCATTTATTAATAGCTTTTGCAGCTTTCAATGTTTTTGGTAATTTTTCACCAAACAAAAATTTATCAACTTTCGTCTGCTGTATTTGATTTTTTAATTCTTTCTTTAGAATTGCCAAAAATAAAATTACGCCTAGTTATAGAATCTTTGTATTGCGTATCACACAACAGTCTACCTGTATCCATTAAGACTTTTAATAATACTGGATCTTTGTCATCTTTTGACAACATTACAGTGATTGCCTCACTAACTGAGGATATTGCAGATGCAGTCTGCTTTTGTTTATCAAAAATAGCCTTATCCCTCTTAATAACAATATCTGTCACGGCAGCTTTTATTTCGGGATTTAAGACAGGTGCATCTATCAAAGCACAATTGCCAAGCGGTAAATACTTTTCGAGAAGTTCTTTACTTAATTCCTTGTCTAGCCTCGAAGTGACAATATGTGCATATCATATTGCCAAATCCTTTTGAATATTATTTCCACAGCATTTTGATCAGTATCAATCAAGGGATCTGCTCTCAAAATATCCAAGATGACCACAGCCGTGACGACAGAGGGCAGTATCGATGTTGTAACGGGCGGGGGCATCAACTGCGTTGCCTCCGGCATCGTCACCTCCTCGACATCAGTTTGCGACTCAATAATGTCAGATGACATATTCGCATCGGGCTCGGTTTCCCTTATCAAATCTTCGATAAATTCAGATTCAATTAGGTCACCTGGAATTTTATATTCCGGCTATTACTACCTACCCACATTAATGTATTATTTGTGTCTAGTTTATACTAATAAATGTACGAACAGACAATGAACAATAAGTAGGTCAAGTAATTAGGCATTAAAATAATTATATTGTAATGCGATAATGACGGGTAAGATACATCTCAAAGCGCTGTATCGTGAACCCACATTAATTATAAAGACAAGTCACACCTCGAATCGTTGTGACGTGAGTCTATAACGATTTCCAGGTAAGTAACAACTCGATTCGTTGATACGTAAACCTTAAGAAAATTGTAACTATACGTTACGTATGTAAAAATTATAACTATACGATACGTACGTAAAAATTATAACTATACGAATCGTTGTGACGTGAGTCTCAAATGATTTACAGGTAAGTAACAACTCGATTCGTTGATACGTAAACCTTAAGAAAATTATAACTATACGTTACGTATATAAAAATTATAACTATACGATACGTATGTAAAAATTATAACTATACGAATCGTTGTGACGTGAGTCTCAAATGATTTACAGGTAAGTAACAACTCGATTCGTTGATACGTAAACCTTAAGAAAATTATAACTATACCTTGTGGTTCCTGTCGAGGATTCCGAACTTGATGATGATATGCGACTCCTTTGCTTTATCTTCTTTTCTAACTTCCTTAATTCTTTCTTTACAAAAGCGAAACTTTAATAGAATAACACTTTTTCTAATAACTGCGCGAATACGTGCGGACTGGCGAAGCACTAAAATGTGAATGAGGTATTGACGGTGTATCGGTAACAAAGGAAAACTGACATACCCTACAAAAAGAAAAAAAAAAAAAAAAAAAACATAGACAAACTAAGTGCGTGAGTGGCGACATTGTATGTGGTACTACAAGTGTATATTACTAATCTCGAGGACGAGGCACGAGTATAATAAATGTATTTTTAAGTTATGAGAATGGTTGGTTGGTTGGTGGCAATATGTCTATGTCTGTAAACGCAGCGTTTTGTGGATTCGATTTCCACTCGGGTAAGAAGGATTCTCCCATTTCGCGCTGCGCCTATAGAGCAACGAAAATGTTCTTCGCTCTAGCAACTAGGCGTAGCCCGACGTTGAGCTCCAATCAACACGCACTGCTTCGAAAAAAGCAAATGCCTTAACACTACGTTGCCATGGTTCCAGTTCCCTCTGCCTACCTTACCATGGTCAGAATAAAGCGTAAAGCTAAAAAATATATTATAATATAGTAAAACATTTGTTCTCTATAGCATTACATTCGGTAGTATTTCAACTTTATTTAGCAGCAACTTCGTTTTGCCGAGAACTCATTAGTCGGACCGTCTCTTCATTTTCTACTTAAGTGAAAAAAAATATTAGCGAAAATCTCTGAGCTGTTGGTGCCGCGTTAAGTTTTATTTACAGGCGTTTATATTGTGTTGATGTACTGTTTTACGTTTATTGTAATTACATGTCCTGTGAAGTACATATTATGTGTGTTTATGACAACGTATGATTGTCTTAACGCGTCACGCCAACTATTATTTTGTCTGGCACAACAAGTTTCGATTCTCCGTACACAATAGCTCAAAATGGAGAACGTAGTGAAAAGGCACTCGTCTTCACATTATATGTTTTTCTATTTTTAAATTTTGCATGGCATTTTGAAGTGAAGTTGAATTGGACGCAATAGCAAAATACTGGTTTACTAATAATGGTTTTGTTTTCTTCTAAATAATATAGAAAAAAGTCATTTCTATTTATATAAATTAACTAGAAATAAAATTCTTTTAATTATACAGCTATTCCTGTAATTTATATATTTTTTAGCTTCACGCTTTATCCCGTATATTGCAGAGTAGGCAGAGGGAAATGCAGTAACCATATGAACCTAGTGTTAAGACACTCTGTTGCTTCCGTTTCAGTACCTGCTTTCTGTGTCCCCGCTTTCTGCCTTTTGCGAGGCATTGCGTATTGAGTGGCGGAACTCAACGCCGCGCTTTGCGTAGTTTCCAGGGCGAAAAAATGGAATATAATTTATCTTCCCCGTGTGTAAATCGAACCCTCAAACCATCGCGTTTACAGCTGCTTCCGCCTCTGCACAACGACGATCCTGCGGTCCGACTTTATATTATTCTAATTATAGAAAAACATCTAATTTTCGAAAATGAAAGCCTCTTCTAGAGAATTCCATCTATTCTGGTCTTTTGCTTACTCTATACTCTGTTTGCCAGCCATTTGTATAATCAATGTAAATGCAGTATATTATCATAATATCTTGCTTGCAGACAAAATTAATCGAAAGAAAATTATCAATTCTCTACTATCCACAGATGTCAAAATTCTAAAAGTTTAGGTTCAACCCATTGAAGGTTGTATGTTTGTGTCTATTTTTACATATAACCCTATATAAGTTTAACATCACATCAATGTTTTTTAATATGGTAGCATAGAGAAACAGCTTTTCATCGTAAACACGATAGTCTCTGTTTATTTCCATTCGGTTTATTTCCAAGTCACCAGACTAAAATATTGTATATATCCCTGAAGAAGTTAGATCTGCAAAGATCACCCTAACTCAATAATCTCAAATTTGAGAAAAAGCCACATATGCATATATATCAAGAATTGTTCTAAGAATATTTCAATTATCCATAAATTCTTATCAAATGACAGATAAATTTTCCCAAACATTACAACAAATCTAAAAAGCATTATACGTGGCAAGTAAAAGTTGGGGCATGAATTCATTAATCCTATTTCAAATGCAGGTAGGTATAAAGAGTTCCCAAGTTTTTCCTTTTACGTGTTTTTATAGGTTTTCGGTACTCCCAATGGCGAGAGTTTGCAGTTTCAGCAGTTTTGAACGGCTGATTGCATTTTAATGGCGTATATTAATGGATTCTGATTTTTCTAAGAGGGTTTTAACGTTTTTTTATAAGAAAAGTGTATTCATTTATGATTATTATAACGTGGTGAAATTTTGTTTGTGTACAAAATAATTTACTTCTAAAATCATTTACGGACGTAATATTTGTGTCATAGCATTAGTCATAGCATTGGTTTCGCTAACTGAAGACAGTTTTAGTGCAAAAGAAACCCAAAATCTTTTTATTTTGACTTAATTCCTTTAAGTCAAAATAAAAAGATTTTGGGTTCGATTCCCATTCAGGAGAAAGAGTTGCTTCCATTTCTCGATATGGTAAGAAGGCAAAGCGCGGCGATAAGCTACGCTACTTAGCCTATAATGTCTTGAGAATATCTTAAAACTAGGTCCTTTAACAGATTAAAATAATATAGGAAATAGAGTGGCGTTGAGTTCCGCCACTTAACCAGCAATGCCTTCAAAAAGGCAGAAAGCGGGGACGGAGAAAGCAGGGACGGATGGAGTGTCTTAACACTAGGTTTCCACGGTTCCTGCAGTTCCCTCTGCCTACCATGCCATGTGCTGGGTGAAGCGTGAAGCTAAAAATAAAATAATAATTCTATGTAATTAATACCTACCGAACCTACTAAAGGACCGTCGTGGCGCAGAGGCGTAAGCGTCTGCTTGTAAACGCGATGGCTTGAGGGTTCGATTCCCACTCAGGGAAGATAGATTTTTCTATTTTCATTTTCTTCGCTCTGGAAACTAGGCAAAGCGCGGCGTTGAGTTCCGCAAAGTGGGGATAGAGAAAGCAGGAACTAAGCAACGGAGTGTCTTAACACTAGGTTCAAATGGTTCCTGCAGTTCCCTCTGCCTACCCTGCAATATGCGGGATAAAGCGTGAAGCTAGATATAATTAAAAAAAATAATAATTTAAATCATCATAAAAGCGACACGATTTCTAACTCAGACTAAAGTATCTAATTTCGTTGCGACTAGACAAGGGTGGAATTTTAATTACTTTTGTTAGAAATACAGATATTTGCCCGGACTGCTTGTACCGGCAGTATGAAGGTTTCAAATAGAAAATTACTTTTGCGTGTTATACGTCTATGTTTTTGTTTTTATAATTAAAATAAATTGAACTTATAAGCGGCTATTGTGGGGCAGTAGGATTATATAGTATGTAATATATTTTTTAATTATCCCTAAAACTAATACTGATTACCACCAGTCAAATATTTGTTAATGAAAATCTTGGAAGACACTCTATTCTCGCCGTTTACTCCTCTCTTTTCTACATAAAAACAGAGAAAACATAAAATATAACAGAATATTTTATTCTTATAATGTAGAAGATAATACAGTAGCAAAATATTTTTTAAAATGCACTTTACGGTTAAATAAGAAAATTTGATTATTTAAGTATGACTATAAAGAAAATTAGCGTAATAAGAAATTTCATGGCATTTTTATTCCGAGAAAGCTTCCTTAAACTCAGCTCAGTAACTGAAGAGCACTACGTAGTACAAAGTAGACGAATATAAAATATAGACAGATTTTGCATAAAATTGTCAATCGCTTCTCGTTTTGTTAAAACGAGAGCTTTTAACGAAAAGCTCGTCTACATTATTATGAAATAAAAGATTTTTTTTATAATGAATGTAATAAATTAGAATTAAATAGATTATCTGTGGAGGAAAAAAAATCAAATCAGCAACTTTCCAACTACCTACTATATACAAACTCAATTATGACTATTTTTTTTTTAAACTTTAAAAATAATTGTTAGTAAAAACCGTCCAAAATTTAAATGCTTACTTAATGTATATTATAGTAGGTATTTGTATATAATAATATGTCAGGTACATATATTTTTCGTTTACAATAAAGTTATTAGAGGCGTAGGCTGTAAACGCGACGGTTTGTGGGTTCGTTCCCCACTCGGGGAAGATAGATTTTTTTATTTTCATTTTCATCGCTCTGGAAACTAGGCAAAGCGCGGCGTTGAGTTCCGCCACTCAACTCGCAATGCCTCGAAAAAAGACGGAAAGCGGGGACGGAGAAAGCAGGGACTAAGCAACGGAGTGTCTTAACACTAGGCCGTGTGCGGGATAAAGCGTGAAGCTAAAAAAAATAATGTTATTATATATTAGCTTATTACTATATTTCGAAGAAGACGCTTATCACTTATCCTTCATCCTTAAACACAAAGACGCCATATCCTTTACTTATTACAGTATATTAGATGAGATGCAATGCAAAATGAATGAAATTTATTTCAAACTATCCCAAGAGACGTACGTATGCTTTGATTGAGTTCTGCTTTGTCAGTTCCTTATCTGAAACGTGCTGGGAATTCACTATGTTATGAGTATAAATGTCAGTCTGTTTCTTTATATGTTGTCAGTCGGTTTTATTACGTATGAAAATTTACTGAGTAGTAGAATAGTCTAGATTTCATTTTGTTGTAGTCGTAGGTTCTTATCTATTCAGGTTAGCATTTGTGTAGTTAAAATGTATCTTTTATACGTTAATATTGTATATATATGTTTAAAATTAAGTATATGTACTCATATTTACTATAAAAAATATATTTAATATTTTTTAAGGCAAAACAGGTGTCTTTTTAAAAGCACAACTTTAAAAGCTTGCAACATCGCTGCTGGCTTAAAAAAAAACTTTTTGGTTTTTTTTCTCTTTTTCTTTATGGAGAACTGTATTTACTCTCTTTCTCATCAAAAACAACGTTATTGTAGACAATTATATAAATAAGTACATTATATAAGAAAAATAAATGAAATTTTAATGAAATCATTAATGGCATTCGTATATTCATATTGTGAGATAAGTCTCATTTCATATTAATATTTTTGATATGCTGCAACAGCGTTGGGTATTTACGAATCGCTTATTTGTAATTTAAAATTCATACTTACATTTTAAATATAAATTAATGATAATGGAGTTGTAGTGTAAATGAAATATGTTCAATTGAAAAAGACAGTCGTGGATTGAGTTCCCAGTTGTGGCAATATTTAAAAACAAAGATAATTTGAACAAACGCCTAAAATGGTCTAATAAATACTGTTAATGTGGGCTGTTTGTGTTCTTTTATGTCAATTTTTGACGTGACAACGTCTTAAATTAGGTTGTGCGGCTCGGAGTCAAATCTGAAAATGGTAACGTAACGATGTGTCAACTGTCACCGAACTATGATCGGTCCGCCGCGCGTATCACTTGACACATGTACAATGTTTTAGTAAACAAAATATATTTTCTATAGTTAAAATTTATGAAATTTATATTATAATTATTAATCATATCAATAAATATTCTACCGAGAAAAAGACGTTGTCACGTAAAATTGTCGCCCGTAAAACCCACTTTACAGGCAACCATTTTTTTATACATACATACATACATATCTTCACGCTCTATCCCTAGCGGGTAGTCAGAGAGAACGGAGCGCCAAACGCTGCGGTCCCTGCATACCTCTATCGCCTCGTCCACTGTCATTAACCTCTTCATGCATGCTCTCCGGGGAGTTTATACGTTTCCAAAATATTGAATATTTTCTTGGAATAAATTGTTTAAAAACAATTATTTTACATATTTTACGAACAGAACTACTACTCAGTATAACATGCATTTGGAGGCAGGTTATGAAAAAAAATTGAAACATGTTTTCATATAATATATCTTTTGTTTTTTGGCCTTTATAAAATTTTGTGGAAAAGTCTATATTCGCAACGTTGTCTTAAGCAAGCAGTAAAGTTAGGCGGAAATGAAGAAACAGAGTGTCTTAACACTAGGTTCCTACGATTCCTGCGGTTCCCTCTGCCTACTCTGCTATATTCGGGATAAAGCGTGAAGCCTATACCCAATAGTGGACGAAGACACGCTAATGATGCTATAGAAAATGTATTTCATGTGATGATAAAATTTTTGTCACTCTCATTTCTTATATTAATATAGACTGCCACTTTAATAAAAGAACATTTTTGTTTCAGGTAACACCATTTGTCTTCTTACAACGTCATACGAGATACTCAAGTAATTAGAGAATGACGAATTACTTTGTTTTCAACATTTAATCTATATGTTTAGTTTACGAAACGCTACTAGAGCAATCTTAATAGTTCTGAGGATTTGGAGATTATATATATATATATATATATATATATATATATATATAATATATATATATATATATATATATATATATATATATATATATATTATATATATATATATAGTGCTTTTTCATACTTATATATACACAAATATCTCCACTCACTTTAGAGGCATGTACGTAATAATAAAATTTGGTAAATTATCGTTTATTATTTTGAAATAGGAAAATCACAGAAATATTTACATACATTGGCTAATACAGACAAACTAATATATAGAGGTTTCATGCCATTCCACAATGTTACCTAAAAGTAAACAATTTACCTCAAAAAACATTCTCGTTATTACTTTTACCCTTCCCGAAGCAGTATAGTCATTGTATTCTGTTCCACCGGTGTTATTACATTTTCAAACTGTTGACACAAATTTATTTGTCTACAATAGAGTGGATATCTCTACAAACCGACAAACGTCTCGATTTGCTGTGTTTTTATAAAGACGATCTCTTAAGCCGAAGTATTGATTATAAATGTTTAATGTTTCTATTGAAGTCTAAAGTTTATTCTTTTTTATTTTTTTTATTTACCTTACGCTTTATACGGCTCGTAGCAGGGTAGGTAGAAGGAACTGTGGGAACCCAGTGTTAAGACACTCCGTTCCCCACTTTTAGCTTCTTCGAATCATTGTATCTTGAATGGCGGAACACAACGCAGCTGTAAAGCGGAGATAATGGAAATGAAAAATTCATCATCTCCGTTTGGAAATCGAACCCACAAATCGCCACGTTTACAGACAGACCTCATATTAAATTTTATTCTTTCTTATGAGTATATGTGGTTTGCTGTATATTTCTTTTAATTACTGCGAACATTTTTATAAATTTGTGATATTAGTACTAAAAAGTTTTATTAGAACAAATATATGTAAAATTAACTTTTCTTTACAATCGGTAAAATACCTTTTCATTTCTACAACCGTGTGAAGCCAACCGCATCGCCCCAAACGAACGCATTCAACGGAACACGCACTAATTTCGTTATACCTTATTGTTCTATATAACTCTTGTGATTATGTATATATATATATATATATATATATATATATATATATATATATATATATATATATATATATATATATATATATATATATATATATATATATATATATATATATATATATATATATATATATATATATATATATATATATATATATATATATATATATATATATATATATATATATATATATATATATATATATATATATATATATATATATATATATATATATATATATATATATATATATTAACGAAATTAGTGCGTGTTCCGTTGAATGCGTTCGTTTGGGGCGATGCGGTTGGCTTCACACGGTTGTAGAAATGAAAAGGTATTTTACCGATTGTAAAGAAAAGTTAATTTTACATATATTTGTTCTAATAAAACTTTTTAGTACTAATATCACAAATTTATAAAAATGTTCGCAGTAATTAAAAGAATATACAGCAAACCACATATACTCATAAGAAAGAATAAAATTTAATATGAGGTCTGTCTGTAAACGTGGCGATTTGTGGGTTCGATTTCCAAACGGAGATGATGAATTTTCATTTCCATTATCTCCGCTTTACAGCTGCGTTGTGTTCCGCCATTCAAGATACAATGATTCGAAGAAGCTAAAAGTGGGGAACGGAGTGTCTTAACACTGGGTTCCCACAGTTCCTTCTACCTACCCTGCTACGAGCCGTATAAAGCGTAAAGGTAAATAAAAAAATAAAAAAGAATAAACTTTAGACTTCAATAGAAACATTAAACATTTATAATCAATACTTCGGCTTAAGAGATCGTCTTTATAAAAAACACAGCAAATCGAGACGTTTGTCGGTTTGTAGAGATATCCACTCTATTGTAGACAAATAAATTTGTGTCAACAGTTTGAAAATGTAATAACCCGGTGGAACAGAATACAATGACTATACTGCTTCGGGAAGGGTAAAAGTAATAACGAGAATGTTTTTTGAGGTAAATTGTTTACTTTTAGGTAACATTGTGGAATGGCATGAAACCTCTATATATTAGTTTGTCTGTATTAGCCAATGTATGTAAATATTCTGTGATTTTCTATTTCAAAATAATAAACGATAATTTACCAAATTTTATTATTACGTACATGCCTCTAAAGTGAGTGGAGATATTTGTGTATATAAGTATGAAAAAGCACTATATATATATATATATATATATATATATATATATATATATATATATATATATATATATATAATATATATATATATATATATATATATATATATATATATATATATATATATATATATATATATATATATATATAATATATATATATATATATATATATATATATATATATATATATATATATATATATATATAATATATATATATATATATATATATATATATATATATATATATATATATATATATATATATATATATATATATATATATATATATATATATATAATCTCCAAATCCTCAGAACTATTAAGATTGCTCTAGTAGCGTTTCGTAAACTAAACATATAGATTAAATGTTGAAAACAAAGTAATTCGTCATTCTCTAATTACTTGAGTATCTCGTATGACGTTGTAAGAAGACAAATGGTGTTACCTGAAACAAAAATGTTCTTTTATTAAAGTGGCAGTCTATATTAATATAAGAAATGAGAGTGACAAAAATTTTATCATCACATGAAATACATTTTCTATAGCATCATTAGCGTGTCTTCGTCCACTATTGGGTATAGGCTTCACGCTTTATCCCGAATATAGCAGAGTAGGCAGAGGGAACCGCAGGAATCGTAGGAACCTAGTGTTAAGACACTCTGTTTCTTCATTTCCGCCTAACTTTACTGCTTGCTTAAGACAACGTTGCGAATATAGACTTTTCCACAAAATTTTATAAAGGCCAAAAAACAAAAGATATATTATATGAAAACATGTTTCAATTTTTTTTCATAACCTGCCTCCAAATGCATGTTATACTGAGTAGTAGTTCTGTTCGTAAAATATGTAAAATTGTTCTATATAACTCTTGTGATTATGTATATATATATATATATATATATATATATATATATATATATATATATATATATATATATATATATATATATTATATATATATATATATATATATATATATATATATATATATATATATAATATATATATATATATATATATATATATATATATATATATATATATATATATATATATATATATATATATATATGTATATAGTATATAATGTATATAATGAACTACGCTCTGCTACCAGAAAATGTATATAGTATATAGTGAACCACGCCCTGCTACCAGAAAATGTATATTGAATAGTGGAGGGTAGGGTGTGCCGCATTTGTGGAAGCGTGCTGAGGGGGAGGTTATTTATTAATTATTTACCTTATAGTCGGTCTTAGGATAATAGAAATTGTACAGTACCTTATCTTCATAATTCACAACACAAACACTGATTGTTCACGGCCGCCATGGAATGTTTCACTTGAGTCTTCTTCACTAGGGGTTACTTGCACTATTATCTTTTGTAGGTTTGTCTTTGTCAGGTTCAATATCAAGAGGGAATACACAAAAGGGAAATCAAATAAGGCTGAGGGAGGGAAAATCACACCGCTAATTAATATTAGATTCAGGAAGGACGTGCGCTCGCGTCGGCCGTGACACGTGCCCCCTTTACTACCACTCGACAACTACTACTAACTACTACTACTGACCGCTCGCGCGGGGTGTTCGCACAAGACTCTAAATTAGTCGGGGTTGCCATATATGAACAAACATAGCCCCCGCCCTAAACATCTAATGTTTACGAGAAAATGGGAGTAGCTAACTAATAGGTAGACGAACTAATTTGGTTAAGGCTCTCTTTAGGATACCTGTCGATGTCTTAACATCGACCACACGCACAACGTTATCTTTACCAGGATAAATTTGGGAAATGCGACCACGTCGCCACTGTAAAGGGGGTAAATTATCATCTTTGATGAGGACTAGCTCGCCTACTGTTGGAGGATTCACTGGATCAGTCCACTTCTGCCTAGTCTGCAGAGTGTATAGGTACTCTAACTGCCACCGCGACCAAAAATGTTGAGTTATCTGTTGCACTACTTGAAAACGGGTTAAACGATTAATTTTTACGTTGTTATAGGGATACTCCGGCAAAGCACTAAGAGGTTGGCCAATCAAAAAATGACCAGGCGTCAAAACTTCTAGATCGTTAGGGTCATTAGATAAGGGACATAACGGCCGGGAATTTAATACCGCTTCAATTTTAGCAAAAATTGTAGTTAATTCCTCGAATGTTAAAGGAGTTTCATAAACGACCACCGACTCTGATGATTCCTTCTTTGTCAAGAAAGAGTGAGAGTCGTCTTAGGGAAGACCGCAAGGAAACGCTACGCGCTAACGCGATAAGGATACAGATAGCTCAACGGGTAAGTTTCGGGTTTTATTTATAAATCTCACCATCGTTATCTAAGGGGTCAGCAATCATGGGTTGAGGGGTCTCTTCGACCTTCCAGAATCTCTCGATGAGACAGGATAAGGATATTCCAGTCATAGGGGGCTCCAATTCACCATAATCGGCAGCGACTGGACCACAAACAATATAACCAAAAATTGTAGATAAAGCAGTAAGGCCGTTAAAGTTAAATATTTTATCGTGTAATAAAAGCACGTCAGCACCCAATAGTATATCTATCGGGCCAGGATTATTATAGGTAGGGTCAGCAAGGGAAAAATCACTACTAGGAAAAAACACAGACTCAGGGAACTCAAACTCAGGATGCGTACCGGCAATCACATCTATAACCATAGCAGAGGTTGACACCTCAGGGAAGGAATTATACAAAGGTTTAAAACACAGGGAAATAGAACCACGGGAAACCACTAAAGGAATATTACCTATGCCACGTACAGGGGCACAGGAGGGGGAGATGGTCAAATTGAGGTAATTAACAACAAGATCAGTTGTAATGAGGCAACCCTGGGCACCGGTATCACATAAGGCACGCGCTTCAATATAATAACCACTAGCAGTTTTAACGTGTAATTTAACAGTAGGCAATAATATAAAGGAATTGGTGAGATATTCAGGCAAGGGGAAGGGGGAGTAATACAAGTATCTAGCTATGTGGGTCTATCTTCTCTATTATAGGAATTATCACGATATCTTATATTATTTTCTACCTGTCTAGGTTGGGGCGGAGCATTTTCTCTGGGGGGAGAAGCTCTCTGGAAATGTCGTTGGGGGGAGCGCTGGAGTTGCGAAGGGGAATATTTCTTATGCTGGCCCCCGCCCATATGGGGACCGCGGGTAGAAGCAGGACGGGTACGCGGATAATTGCGTCTATCAAATTTGGAATTATAATTATAATTGCGATTGGATGAGGTGGGATACACTGGGTTACGGGAATCATTAAAACATAGCATAGTGTGATGGGATGAGCGACCGCAGGTTGAACATTTGTAGTCCCGCTTGCACATAAGAATTGAATGTTTGTCCAAACACCTATAACATAACCGGGAATGTTTTACAAATCCCGATCTTTCTCTAGGATTCATAGCTCTAAATTTGGGGCATTCACGGAGGTAATGGGAAGAGGAAGCACACAGGTAACATTTTTTACTATTATTTATTACAGGTAACATTTTTTGTCTATTATTTAACATAGGGGAGGGAGGAGCCGCAAAGTAAGTATGTTTAGGTACAGTACTTTTAAATTTCGTCAGGCTTAGAATCTACGAGGGAGGTGTTACCAACGTTGTCATGGTGACGACATTCGTCTTCCAAAAAGGTAATAAGATTTTCAAAGGTAGGTAACTCATCAGCGTCACCGCCATAACAACGCTCAAAACGGGATTTCAAATCAGAGGGAAGCTTAGTCAAACATATATGTACTAACATATAAGACCAATAGTATACGGGTAAATCTAAGCGCTCTAAACAGCGATAGGCAGTTAACAAGGGGTTCAAAAAGGCCGCGCGCAAACCTGTAAATTTATTCGAAATCTCCGGCAGGGTAAGTATCTGGGTTATGTAGGTATCAGCAAGAACCCGTGTATTGTGATATCGCTGTTTCAGCAACTCACGAGCAACTTCATAGTTGCCTTCTTCAATTTTTAAATGTAGCAACAACCGCTTAGGTTCATCTGCTAAGGATCCAACTAAGTACTGTAATTTCATTGTGGGGGTTAAATGGTGTTGGGAATCTACTACACTGTCAAACTGATCAATAAAACTTATCCAGGAATCAGGACGTCCATCAAACTTAGGGATAGGTAAATCAGGTAATCTATTATAAGGAGTTCGCTCAGTAATATTTTTACTACTCATTCTTACAGGTGTACTGGCCATGACAGGATCAACTACGGGAGCAGGTGGGCACAACTCTAACTGACGCACCCGGAGGTCGTCTATTTTCTTATTTACTAAACGCACTTCTTTTTTACATAACTAATTTCTTGGTAATCGATAGCCGGATCTAACCCACCCAGGAGCACTGAGGACGCGTTTACAAATAAATTACAATGAGAATCTAAATCCTTGAACCTAACTAATAATCTAGGTATTTCAGAAGTGCCAAGAAGTTCCGAGGTATCGGCAATCCAATCGGAAACAAAGCGTACCACACCTATATTTTTTCTATATTCTGCGCTTTCCGTATATAAGGAACATTTTACTGTTTCATCATGAGTAGCCATTTTAAATTATCAAGTAAACCAATAACTGAACTAAAATATTAAAAATTAATAAACGCGTAATAAACAATGAACCCACTACCAACGGGCGAGATCAGAAATCAAGTAAACAAATAACTCAACTAAAATATTAAAAAAAATAATAAACTCGTAATAAACAATGAACCCACTACCAACGGGCGAAATCAGAAATCAAGTAAACAAATAACTCAACTAAAATATTAAAAAAATAATAAACTCGTAATAAACAATGAATCCACAACATCTGGCGAGATAAGAAACCAGTTACGCGTCGGACGGTCGGCAATCTACTATATCGCAATATAATAAAATACTATGATATATAATATGACTACAATTAAGGCTTAAGCTTCATTTAAATAAAAATAAAAAAAAAAGGGTGACAACTAAAAGTGTAGGGATAATATTTAAAGTAAGTTAGTTTTTTAAGGAAATTATATTAAATATTTTAACTAACTTCAATTATAATTTAAAACGGGATAGGTAATAACGTATAGGCGTAATATTATAAATATATGTAACCATATTATGTGTATTTATTATATTTTATATTTAATATATAAAATTATATTCAATATTTATTTATATATTTTACACATTATGCATTCACCCTACACAATTATATATTCAATATTATATGTATAAAAATTTCATATAACATTATTTTTTAAACAACTCGATGCGAACACGTTTTAAAAGGTTAGGAAATCAAATTATATTGTAATTATGCGTTAGGTACCAAATTAAGAGCCAAAATACCAAAACGGGAGAATAACACTGTTATTAAAGGGACTCAGGGGCATGAAACTACGCTATAATCAGGGGGACTCAGAGGGATTAAACTACGCTATAATCAAGGGGATTCAGAGGGATTAAACTACGCTATAATTAAGGGGGCCCAGAGGGATGAAAACCACGCTCTGATACCAGAAAATGTATATAGTATATAATGTATATAATGAACTACGCTCTGCTACCAGAAAATGTATATAGTATATAGTGAACCACGCCCTGCTACCAGAAAATGTATATTGAATAGTGGAGGGTAGGGTGTGCCGCATTTGTGGAAGCGTGCTGAGGGGGAGGTTATTTATTAATTATTTACCTTATAGTCGGTCTTAGGATAATAGAAATTGTACAGTACCTTATCTTCATAATTCACAACACAAACACTGATTGTTCACGGCCGCCATGGAATGTTTCACTTGAGTCTTCTTCACTAGGGGTTACTTGCACTATTATCTTTTGTAGGTTTGTCTTTGTCAGGTTCAATATCAAGAGGGAATACACAAAAGGGAAATCAAATAAGGCTGAGGGAGGGAAAATCACACCGCTAATTAATATTAGATTCAGGAAGGACGTGCGCTCGCGTCGGCCGTGACACGTGCCCCCTTTACTACCACTCGACAACTACTACTAACTACTACTACTGACCGCTCGCGCGGGGTGTTCGCACAAGACTCTAAATTAGTCGGGGTTGCCATATATGAACAAACAATATATATATATATATATATATATATATATATATATATATATATATATATATATATATATATATATATATATATATATATATATATATATATATATATATATATATATATATATATATATATATATATATATATATATATATATATATATATATATATATCTGAAATTAGTGCGCTATGTAGTTTCATGTCGACACATATATATGTATATATGTCCTGTGCTACAAAAGTGATTATTATAACCAAACGAGTCTTAAGATAACTTATTTTTTTGTGCAGATGTAAAGTTACCTAGTATTAATTTATCCAGCCTTCAGAAAAGGCAGGTAGGTAGATTATCGAATTACACAGTTTCAGGTTACGCTTTTGAAGAGTTCCTGTAATTTCTAGGTGGTCTTTGAACAGGTTTCGATATTTTACACGAAATGCATGAAAAAACGCCAATTATATTTTTTACATAACGTTTTTGTAGGAATTGGGACGGTCGAGCATTAGTGGTTACACTGTATGAATAATATATTTTTTATTAAAATAAACTAATATATATATATATATATATATATTATATATATATATATATATAATATATAATATATATATATATATATATATATATATATATATATATATATATATAATATATATATTATATATATATATATATAGTATATATTATATATATATATATAATATATATATATATATATATATATATATATATATATATAATATATTGTTATTGAATAAACAAAGTTCTTAAACTTTGTAATTCTTTTAAAACACTTGATTTACACCGATTTTGAATCCAAATTTATCTACTGTACTCTACACAAGAAAGCATATTACACACTACTTAGTATATACTACTACTACTATCTTAAAAGGAAATTATGACATAGCTTCTACATAAATATTATTTTAACTCTATAACATTCTAATTGTTCTGCTTCTCAACGTTTGCCATATTCATACAATTTTACTACTAAGTATTGAGGCTTAGTAGCCCTCGCTCCTTAAAGATATCAGTTCATTTCCGCCCTTTGATCGTTACATCTGTCCCTTTCAGATACATCACTAATGATGAGGACGGAAAATGATTAAGAAACAAGCATCAACGTCTGTAATGGTTGTATTCAAACTCCCATTTACGTTGCATATTCAACAATTAGACAAAAAATTAATCTTAAGTAGAATAAAATTAAAACTTTTGTATTAAATAATATATGAAAACTGTTTCTTTTTATAATATTAAACTGTAATATTTAGGTTCTAAGTAACTTATTAATTTTATAAATAAACCCAATAACGAGATTACTCCTAGACTCTGTAAACCAAGTAGGAAGCGCGGGAAAGTAGCGGGAAACGAAGATGGAATCAAGCGTTAGTGGTGGCAATTTTGTGTTGAATGTTGGAGTCTTATGCCAGTCCTGGTACCTGTAAAAAAGTTCCTGAATACAAATAAATTTAAAAAAATATACCGAATCTTGGTGGTAGTGATGTTCTACCATTATGCTGTTTTTACCTATTTAAAATTACATACATGCAGCACTTTGTCTTTGACGTGAAAATGCAAAATCTAATATTATAATAATAAAAACTTCAGTTTCATTAGTTATTTTACATTTTTTATGTAATTAATTACAAATTAAAACAATACTTTTCTAAAATTATACGTCATAGTGTTTCACAGATTATATCTTTACACAGATAATATTATAAAAGAACATGAATATATCTGATCTTTTATCAATATACCATCAAATTGGTGCTCCATCAGAAACTACAATACAGGTTTATACTCGGTCGCACTTATCCCAGCACGAGTTTTGTTTCAACAAACGCTCTGTACATATTGAATTTTATTTTTGAGCATTGTGAATGGAAATTTGTATGACACTGTGTTTCCGATTTTTCGTTTCTATATTTTATATTTGTATTTAGAACGGTAATGCATTTTTTTTATTTTTCAGTAATACTTTATTGATAACTCTTCAGATATTCTTACAATTTGCTTTTGTTTGAGACTAGTGTTATGCAAAGTAATGAAGATTGTTAGTTTCCTTTCACATGAAATATCTGAAAATTAGAATTTTAAACACCAAGATCTCTCTGCCTACCTTTATATGTACGGAGAGATTGTAGAGAACTATGGCAATTGCAAAAAACAGATTGTAATACTTTAAATAAACAATTTTAACCGGATTATTTGTGTATTTTATCATTTCTTGATCGCCCGACGTTTTGAATATTTTTGCAGTAGTCTGTGACTACAAATTTCTTTTATAGTGTGTGAAAATCATGAAAATCAAAGATCAATTGAGACTGTAATATGTTTAGAAAGTTAGCAATGTTTTAAGGTTCAAATAATTACATATAAAACTTCATAAGCCAAAATAGCTTAGTGTTAAGACACTCCGTTTTCCACATCGAGCATATATAATATCTTTAAAACGCTCTAAATTAATTTAAAAGCTTAAATTAAAATAACGTGCTCTAATAAACTGTACACGACATCGATTATATATTTTGTGTCGCTTCTAAATTGTGTTTACTAATTTAATTAAATCCATATATTTAGTTATCGGTTTATCCATTATTTTAAACGAATATGTAAACTGGAGTTATTTATGTGTTTGCACATTAAGAAGGAGATAGTGTGTTGAAAGTCCTACCTTTTATATTTGACTCTTTGATTTAAATAGGCAAATAATAGATAATGAAATAGATGAGAGGAAATATCTTCTAAAATATTAAAAAAAAGACAACGTAAAAGTATTTGAACCGAGCACTCTTAAATACCGTATCAACGTAATACACTTAGTCCTTTATTGCTTTCTCCGTCCCCGCTTTCCGCCCTTTTCGAGGCATTGCGTGTGAGTGGCGGAACTCAACGCCGCGCCTTTGCCTAGTTTGCCAGAGCGAACAAATTGGAAATAGAAAAAATCCATCTTCCCTGACTGGGGATCGAACCCAGAAACCGAACCGTTACAGGCAGGGACGTTGCGCCTCTGCGCCACAACGGTCCTCACGTAATACACTTGTTATAAATTATTTTATATATAAATGATATCACTAAAATTAAGCATGTATAGATATCGCAATTTTTTAATTTTAGTTAATTAGGTACAAAAAACACATTTGTTTTTGAATACATTAGCAATACTTTCTTTTATTAAAATATT
>JAZFAU010000828.1:0-42018 GCA_037178615.1 Dione vanillae
TCAAGACAAAATATATTGAACTCCAGTAGTGTTAATGCATTGCAGGGTCCCTAGTGTGGTCCCTACTAAGGTCTCAAATTTTACCTTTTTCTTTTCCGTTTAAAAGCTCACACACAAATATATGTTGATTTACTGTCTGTCTGTTTTGTAGAAATGTTCTCAGGGTTTAATTGATATAGTGACGTCATCTTTTTATATTTTAACACTTATCGCCCCCGAAGAAGATCCATCCTCACAACTTGGAATAATTTTTTACATTCAATATTATGGAGGATACTTCAGGAGGAGATACGTTCTGAGGATTTCCTTGAAAGTTATAATTTGGAGGCTCTTAAGCGTTGTTTAAATACATATTTTTATCTATATTAAGGGTTGGTAATGTATCCACAATAATCGGGTTGTCGATGTTTATGAGTAGAGATGTAAGATAACACCAGCATTTACCTAGTTTGCCTCTTTTTTATTAATACAAAAAAAAAAATCAAATATGTAAGTTCTAAAAGCTATTCTGGAGTTGAATCTATACTTTGTATGAAAATCAAACTACATTGTTAATAAGCGGAATTTTAAGTTAAATATAACAAATGAAGGAACAAAGGCTTGGTTTTTCCGGTCTATTAAACATGCGAATTGTAAGGGTATGTTCAGTCGGTTCATACGTTTTATAATATCGATGCCCATCAATAAGAGATAAGAACGATGGAGAGGAAAACAGTATCTCGTTATTATATAACAAGTATTTATTACTATATTTCAAAAGGTATATAATATTGTAATATATAAAATATGCTTACAGTTTTTTATTTATAATTTGCAACTGCAAAAGAATAATTATTCTTTACAGTTACTGCCACATTTTCATAAAAAAGAATTGATTTAAAGATTACTTACATACAAAATTTGCATATGGCTGCCGAAATGTACTTTTGTCGGGTCTAAAACTGTTTCACCTCATGCCTGGTTTTCGGTTAATTTTTTGGCCACAGTCGATTCGCTTTCCAGATGTTACACATTTTTTAAAAAAGTGTTGGCTTTTATTGTTCCTTACTTTTTTATATTGCGTGGAATTTCTAAAAAAAGGTTTTTTTTTTCTTTTTATAGTATTTGTTGTTTCTCGTAAATGGAAAACAAGATTCAAATACAAATCAAATAAAGGGATAATAAAAAATAAACGATGATTGAGTATATGTAGATAATAATATATTACTGTCTATATTGAATAACTGATTTATCACACATAATAAAAAAATATTACTCTCATGAAGTTCAAAATAATATGATATAAATAATAAAGACAGATACTTTATATTATTTGAATTGTACCTCGAAAATTACTGTTACAAATTGAAAATAGAAAACCTGTTTTTTTGAACATTCGTAGTACCCACACAAGCGATTGAACCTACCTTTGTAAGGAAAACTGATAAAAAAACTAGTCATTTATAAAAGTCAATGTAACAAATAAAATGACATATGCGAGCCAGCTGGGTAGAATTGTGGAGAAAACGAAAATGTTAGAGTTGTAACAATATAGCAGTCCATAGAGCTGGCGATGTGCCCATCTACTTCATATTACAATAATTTTACTTAATATGCTTAAATCGGATTCATGCAACACTATAACTGTTTCAGCTCATTAACGTAGTTAATCATGGCGTTACCAAGTACTTATCATTTCTTATATTTAGACTTATATTGAAATATTTTTATAGTTTTGGAAATAAACTACACCGTCTTTGTTGGAATATATAATGGGAGTATTAAATATTTTCCTAATAATATTTTTTATTACGTTCTTCGTTCTTTTCACTTATATATGCTTTACCGTATATGCTTTATCGTAGTTTTCCCCTTGATTGTGGCCATATTCATTACAAATTTAACCGTAAGTACTCTAATACTATTTATTATTATGTATTAACATGTATATGTATTAATATCTTTTGTAAATTGTATACTACTGTTGTACACTTTACCACTACACGAACGTTCCACTTCATTCATGTCACCTTATAGCGTTTCATAATATGTACATAAAGAAGATTTACTTTAAAAGCCTCTCATCATTATAAATAGAAGAGTTATCGTCACATTTCCAGATACAAACGCATATATGCATAAGACAACACATATTCACATTACATTTATGTCCATACAAGCACATATATAAGGCACTTCGTTCTTCGATTTTCGATAGAATTTGAGACACCACAAGATCCACTTAACACGGAAATTTGCCCGCAATCAACGTATTTACGATAAAAGGATGACCCACTGCCTTGGTTATATAGTACTTAAGTGTTTATAACTATTAACGATTTTGCCTAAATCGGTGATTTACATAACGTTTCAAATAGAAATAGGCTTAAACTTACAGCAGCTGCAACTAGATTGCAACGTGTTCACAATTCTTTCATGAATGTGTGTGCGGTGTGTAAGCTTTGACGTTAGGATTCTAGAAAATATCCGAGATGGTTCTATATCACAATTTAAAAGAATTACGAATAGATGTTTGTATTTCAAAGGTTATTTATTACTTGATTCATTAATTTTAAAATGGCAATACAAGGTGTATTGCTGAATGAATTACTCGCTCGCGGTGTATGTTTGTATTAAAAATTAATAATTGTAAAAAAAATTGTAACAACCATAAAAAAATGCCCCGCGGAACTTTTTGAGGCGGTCCGTTTCAGGCGTAAGAAATAGAAAACAGGCGGTCATCTTTTGAATGTTTCGAAATTATTTGAATTTTAACTTACTAGATAATCTTAGGCCAGATATTTTAATTATTATATACATAATACGTAACTTAATTTCTCGTTTAGGTAGAAGATAAAATAATAATATACTCTTTATTGCACAAATTTTTACATTGATAACACATATAAGTAATATATATAAGTTTATTAATAAATGAAATATTAGTTTTATTAATAAAATGAAATTAAAACCACGTATGAAATCTATTGACAATAACGCCATCTAACTTGAAAATAATATAAATTCCAGATTTAATCTTCCACACAATACTCCGATGAATAGAGCGGCGCTTGGGAATCAATTTTCCAAGTTCCTTCACGAGCATACTGCGTTCAAGCGTCAATTCTCAAGAGGAGGTCAAGATGCTAACTCCTTGTAGGCACATACTTCATGCCTAGTGAACAACAGTACCGTAACCTGTAGAACAATTTACATGAAAAATCTGTTTGTTCTACAAAAACGGCTTTACATTTTGAAATGTACTGTAATGTGTTTCACTGTAAATATATATAGATACCATATTGTGGATCACTTATTCAAAATTACTTGACACGTATACTTTTAGTTGTTTTTTTCAAACGTTTTCCTCATATATATTGATATATTCGAGAGAGGACGTGTTGATTCAATACAAGTATATAATTATTTATCTTGTAACAGAACGGCGGGTTTTTTGACGTGACAACGTCTTAAATTAGGTTTGCGGCTCGGAGTCAAATATGAAAATGGTAACGTAACGATGTGTCAACTGTCACCGAACTATGATCGGTTCGCCGCGCTTATCACCTGACACATGTACAATGTTTTAGTAAACAAAATATATTTTCTATAGTTAAAATTTTTGCCATTTATACTATAATTATGATTCATATCAATAAATATTCTAACCGAGAAAAGACGTTGTCACGTAAAATTTTCGCCAGTAAAACCCCACTTTACAGGCAACCATTTTTTTAGATGTTTTATTTGTATGCTATATTTCTTATAGTCTTTAGCATATGTGTCATAATAAACTCATTAGGATATTACGCATTATTTACAAAAGAATTATAAGTATACCTTTAATGAAAGATACTGAAAACTTTAAGGCATCCTGCGACGCACACATATACTCTAATTGCGACGAGAAGTCAGGGATATATAAAATCCAATTCATCTCCGATGTTACTTCTATCTTCTTAATAAATATGGATGACTTAGTTTAATGTTTGTTGTATAAATTACTTTGATGTTTCGTAGGCTCACTAGAGCCCTTTGATTGTATAAGATTGCTATGAGTTTGAATTTTTTTGAAAGCAACTTCGTCAAATTTATTCTAGGTCATCTTTAGACAAAGTGAAAAAAGGAAAGGGTATATACGTATATACTTAAGGCTTATATAATAAGAATAGCCCAGAAGCAATAGTGTTTCTGCAGTAGGAAAGCTTGTAACTGTTTATGTGAATATTATTTTCATGTTTCACCTCCAATAATGTGTCAAAGAAAGTTTTTTGATATAATAAATAAAAACAAATATTAGCGCAAAATACATTATCTGCATACACGTATATGTACACATTAATTGTTTATAATACAACAAATAGTGTTGTGTTTGCGCACAATATACTTACGTTTTGGCTTAAATGCGTTAGATAGAATCTTTATAATTACAAATAAGTATTTAAATAAAGGATCTTGTCATGACTCTATAATATGACACAAAAGCTTTTCGTGGAAAGAAAAAAGTCGGATAAAAAGATTTGTTTAAGTTGGAAAAGGATTTCGAGAACCACGGTGAAAAATTTTTATGTTATTCATACTTTTATATTATTTTAAAATAATCCGAAAAATTTAAGTGATTCTTTATTTATTAAGGGCCTGTTTGCTTTTTAAAGAGTTCACTTTATTAACTTACTCAGAAAATTGTTTTATATTTGTGCAATAACTATCCGGCTTGTATCTTTCTGTTATTTTATGTATACATAGAATCGATTAACTTAGTTCGAGTAACCAAAACTCGTAATGTACCGTATTCAAGCGGCAAGTGATATAGCGGCTTAACTTGTTGTAAATAGTGTACATTTTTTCCTTTCTCAAGGTTCTCGATGACTACTAATGCTGTATGCCGTTGGTCCACTTAGTATCTGGTTCATGACCTCCAGTTAGTAACAACGTGCCCCAACGACAACCTCCTGTCCTGTGTGTGGCCTGTCCATTGCGAAAGTTACATTATTTTATTTACTAATATTATTTAAACATCAAGACGATATTTAACTTCGCATCTTTAATCGATTATCGATACTCAGCATATAAATCGATGGGAACATCACAACAGATGAATCTCATCTCACACTATTTACGCTCAACAAAATTACAAGGATGTTCCCATATTAAAACAATGACCAAATTGCCAATCATAATGACAAAAGTAAGAATTTTATCATCAAATATTTAGATATACTTTATATTTAATATTAAGAAGCACGCATTTACAATTAAAAATCTTTTGCTAATTTGTTTCTCATGGTTTTATCTAAGGTCAGCTTTTCATGAAAATTTGAAAATTTGTTAAAAATATAGTAAAAAGGAGTAGTAACACTGAAATTTATCATTGTGATCTGGATGTAAATTTTCAAAGTTCACAAAATTCAGTGTATGTATGTGTGTTTGTTTTCAAGACTAGTTTGGGTTTGCAGTCTAATCTAAAGCTTCCAATTGTTATAGGATGAAGTTGATATTTTATGCACTAGTCCATAATTAATTTTATAAAACGGCAATTAATTAGTAAATCCTATTATAGTGTAAAGCATCGTACCCAAAGACAACTTGCTTTAGGGATTCCTACATATTAAGATGCCACACGTAAGTTTTTATGAACAGTCTAACATGTGTGGCTTTCATTTCTTAAACAATAAACAAAATAAAGTAGAAGAAATCATACTATATTGAAGACATGACAGATAAGCTAAACAATATAGGCGTAAAGTTATTAAAAAAAGGGGCCACACATCAATCAACTAATATATAGACGTAAGCCCGAGGAGATTGTCGGTGATTTGTAGTAGATCGGATAAAACAATGACAGGGTGTGGGCGATTCACTCTCATATCCTTTGCTTTCTGAATTTTCTATCCCTCGCTTGAATTTTCTGATCAGCACAGCTTCCTCGTTGCAAGGAAACTTATTATGCAACATAAAATATACTGAATTCGATTATTTATAATTATTTTACTTTATTCAAGCTATATGTTTAAAGAAACTGAATTCGTAAGGAAATTCTCGAAACCTAATACAGAAGATTGTTAGGAAGCAATATACTACTTACATAATATTTGAAGCGAACTAAAGCAGTAGGAAAAAATGTTTATGGTGATCCTTGAGGAGGACCTATGTGGGTATAAATAGGTTGAGATGACGACAATAGTGTACTTAGATGTTATTATTATTTATTTTGTCAAAACGTTCAAGAAGAAGTCAACTTTTGGATATAAAGTTACTCAGTTATACACTATCTTAAAGTGCTATTAGATTTTCTGATCGTGAAGTTAGTTGTAAAACCCAAATATATTGTTTTAAATTATTCCAATAATACTGGATAATATTGCTGTTATTGATTAATCGTTGGCATCACCAAATAGTGAATAATGTATGAAACTAGTAGTATTAGTAGTACTTATGCTTCGAAGAGCCACTTTGCCAAAACCATAAACAGTTATGGACTGGCAAAAATATTAATATTGACCAGTATTATTTATGACTCATATACGTTATAAATCATGGGAAATATATTTTCGATGTCATCTCATAAAGATAGGTAACGTCAGTTGGTATATTTGTTAGCGAAATCTTTTCTGAGAAATGGATCTCTGCGTCGGTTCGGGACATCTTTGAAAACTATCGTAAATATTTGTAAGAACCTGTTGTTTCGGCACACAATCGATCACTGTCCGGAGCAAATGCCAAAGGAAGCTCATAGTCGGCGTTGTCTGCAGAACAATTTTCTTTAAACTATAAGGTATGTAATGTTAAGGTTCTTTAACAAAATACCGCTTAGAGTTTTATTATATTGCCTTTGTGACTTATAAATACTTATCTACATATTCCGTTGACGTATAACTTGTTCTTTTTGTGAATTAGTTAGCATTAGTTTGAATATTTTTTTGAGAATATGAATATTTTATTTCGTTTAATTATTTTACATGATTTTTTTCAGCTTCACGCTTTATCCCGCATATTGCAGAGTAGACAGAGGGAACTGCAGGAACCATATCAACTTAGTGTTAAGACACTCCGTAGCTTAGTCCCTGCTTTCTCCGTCCTCGCTTTCCGCCTTTTTACGATGCATTTCGTGTCGAGTGGCGGAACTCAACGCTGCACTTTGCCTAATTTCCAGAGTGAAGAAAATAGAATTAAAAAAATCCATCTTCCCTGAGTGGGAATCGAATCCACAAGCCGCCGCGTTTACAGGCAGACACGCTTCCGCCTCTGCACCACGATGGTCCTCTACATGAATTTAAATTCCTGAAATATTTTTATAACTTTTACTACTCTGAAACTGAAATAGTCAGTTACTTTCATTACAAGTATTATTTTAATTAAATTTATTTAATAATTCTATATATGATACAATTTCTAACATCAACACATCCACCACTACTGACTATTATTAGCAGAACCATTGTATACAAGACGAATTGCGAATAATTACTTGATAATTAATATAAACATGATATTCGCGTATCTTCAGCAATTAGCATTCCACATAGGCTTTGTTAATGTCATCCCGCACCACTTACGTAATACAATACAATTAGACAAATGATAGTAATCGAATTCCTGTGTAGTTATGAGTGGAACCCACAAGCGATGTGAGAGTAAAATTGCATTTTACTACAATATGAGTAACGGTAAAGTAATGACTTCTCGTCCGAGCAATAAAAGTTAATGTCAGTCTTCATAAGCCTCCAGAGGAGTTTAATTCTATTTTATTGTAAAATACTTACCAGCACTTCGCAATTTTATTCTATTACTAGATATTACCCGTGGCTTCGCTTGCGTTGTTTAAATGTATTACGCACATTATATTTTTTAGTGGTATGCCCGAGTTAAAAAAGTATCTTAGTAATTCGTAACATTTACCTACACAGTCTTAATAAAGCTAAGTACTAAATAGAAATATTGTGGTTTGGTTTGGACCAACGTTACTCATTTATATTATTATGATAAGGATATTATTATGACATAACTGTTTTTGAATTTTTTTGTATTTTGAACCTGAAGTAAATTTGTATGAAGTAAACTTTTATAATATTTTTTTTGAGTATAGAATGTTGTGAAATATTAAACATATTTTTAATAATTTGCTACAACATGATAAAGTAACATGTTGATTATCTATTTATAAAACTGAGGGATGATTCTTCTCGTTATGATTCTATAAACAGGTAACCATCAAAAAACGAAGAAAAGTTTAGTATTCACGCAAACAGCTTTAATTTTTATCGATTTAACTTCAAAACTGACGGAGTTTCATAGAAACTTACCTCCCCCCTTTTATCCCCTTCAAGAGCAAATTTAAAAAAAAGATAGCTTATATGTGAGCCAGGACTAAAAGCTATAATAACATAAAAGGTTCATTAAAACCTGTCCAATGGTCCCTGAGAATAGCATGTGCAAACAGACAAACATTCAAACAAACTCTTTTATCATCCCTGAATACTACATATTTTGTTTTGTAAAAATATTTAATGTATAGACACGATTTTTTTACTTTTATTATGACAAACTTTCATAAAATTGGTAAAATATGAAGTCTGTAGAAAATGTCAACAAATTTTAGATATTTTAAATAGCAATATAAGCAACTGACATCCATAATTATTATTGTGTGGTATTTACTTAGATAGCAAAATTCCATTTGGGTATTAGTGTTGTGATCATTTTAAGACATTATATCGAAATGAAACTGTACTTTAAAAGAAACAGTTCAGTGTATTTGATTATGGCACAAATCACTTCGAGATATGTGACAAATTAATATATTTTTTTAGTCTTGCTGGTTATTTATTACTAATTATAAAACCTGGACGAGGTTCTAGAGAAAACTTATTTAATATTTATACTTTAAATGTTACGAACAGAACAGGGATCTTAGGCGGTAAAATATAAATATTCCAAGAAATAAGCTAAATTATACCTTTGATTAATCGCTATTATCTTTAAGATAGCAATGTTCCAATTAATAAAACATACGTTCCCTACAATACTGAGATGGTTCATTTAAAACGGATATATTTAAAGTAATGTGTACTTTGGATCAACACACTAACTAATAGATGTGCACTCGAGGAAATTGCAGAGGATTTGTAAGCAGATTGGATAAAATGATGATGCTCGTTGCAGATAAAGCGAGCTGGAATTCTGATAGTCACATCGGAGGTGGACAGAATTAGAGTGTTGTTATTCATTCATTGGTAGTATGGTTATAACGCTCGAGTTCGTAGTTTTATTATTTATATATATATATTTATATCTTTTTTTAACCGCATATGTAAAAGCAAATAGCGTTACAATATAAAGCGAAATTTAAAAAGACATACGGCCTTATCACTAAGCGTTATTTAGTATTTATTAGAAATATTGAATATATTTGGAATTTATATACTTTCAACTTCCAACTTTATTAAGAATATTAGTAAAATTTATATAAATACAATTAAAAATAAATTTACCCGATAGAAACTCATTCGATTGAATTTTTCATGTACCCCCTGGTAGATTAAAAAATTGCTATTGCTAGAGTGCACAGTTGAGTGTGCTGGGTGAGACAAATGTCCGCTGCACGTCCCGCGACCGTTTGTGGAGTTAGTTTATTTCATTCTAAAAGTTATAGTGGTTTGTTTTAAATTATATGTTTTTCTGTGTGGTAATTAGTGACTCGATACTACTTCCCTTTATATTCGCCGGACCTTCGCATTGTGGCACAAGTCGCTGAGTTTACTATGTATATATGTCGATACCAATACAAACGTGGGCGTTGTTGTACTAAGTAGTGACGTAAGTGGAACCGTTTATTTGTACTAATATTAGGAAAAACAAAAAAACGGTTAGTTTGCGACTCGTGAAATCGAGAAGTTAGAGCTTTTTTAATCCACAAAAATTTTTTTACACTTGGCTGTACTCAAGTTCGACCACACGACTTCCTGATGTAAAAATATTACACTCAAAACTCTATTCCTTTAACTTCAAGTATACAGACGCACTGCATGCTTCAAACGAGTACAATGGTTCTCTTGAAATAGGTTAACCAACATTTAATACAGTATTGGTCTTAACTATTTTTTTTTTCTATCTTCACGCTTTATCCCGCATATTGTAGGGTAGGCAAAGGGAACTGCAGGAACCATTTGAACCTAGTGTTAAGACACTCCGTTGCTTATTTCTCCTCCCCACTTAAGTATTTTGTAGTATTTCAAATTTTAATTTTCTTTTATTTTAGTTACTATCTATCTTTTCGTAATCAAAGTTTTAAGTTGGAATTTTTTATTTGAAACATTTATTTGAACATTTTTTAGTAGAAAAAAATTATTTGGGCGTAATGAATAGTAGGCATACGGGATAGAAAGCCTTAATGTCCCTAATATCTTAAGACCGTAAGGATCAATGAATAGAATAGAATAGATTTTCGTTTTGTGCCGTTACTACTGGGCACGATAATCGCAAGCACCTTAACCAATCTGCAACCATAACTTACAGATTACAAATAAAAAGATTCGTATTAAAATTCTTAACGTCAATTTTAGAGTCTCATTCAGCATCTGTTGTTGTTCTTGAAAGCGGAATAGCTGGTGACTTGATGTCATTATAGCTTCACTACAATTGGACAACTCCGACAAATCGATCTGAGCTAAGATGATTGGGTGTTGGTTTTAGTGTTTTTTATATAGTCATAAGATTATTTATCTAGTGATTGACTATTGTTTCTAGTTCTAGCGCATTGTTTCACGCTTAGGTATTTTAACCAGATGGTTCCAAACGAGCCTTACAAAGTTCTTCTAAACTAAGTCATTTGGCAGTCAGAAAATTGGCGTTAGCCTTTGCAATCGACCACTTAGTTGTTTGACACAAATATCATCAAATAAATACGTTTGAAATGATAGTCATTGTGTCATTTTAATGTAAACATAAATAAAGACGTACTCCATTTTGTACACCTGGAAATAACAAATATTTCATATTCAACTTTTTCATGGGCACCTAGCCCAAGAGTCCCAGATTCGGAGTTCACAATGCTGCGAAGCTTTTCTCGTACATATTATCAACACAAGTTTGAGAGAAGTCGACCTCGATCTATTGAGAAGTATATTTGAAATTTTGATGCGCTTTCCTTTGTTTGGTAAAATAAAGTCAAGCTCCGTATTCATATTTTACTCCGCAGCGAAAAGCCAATAGTTGATTTATGCACATATCAAGTTGGTTTTCTATGAAGAGGGTTTTCTTAGAGAAGGTTCCGATCGTTACGTTATTTACTGACCGCTTACTCGTAAGTCTCCTTCAGCTAAAGTATCCTCTTATTTTTATAAATGAACATGTTCTACTAGTTTATTATAAATATGTTTTATTCTTAAACGCCCAGTATAATGTTAAGAGTTTATACGAGACAGAAAATAACTGATCAGTAATAGTTCATTCATTTTGATGGAAAATATTTTTATTTATAATATGCACACTCAATAAACTCGTTGATCATATTTAATATAAATAAATCCATTTTTTATCCATTGATTTAACATTACTAAAAGTGGCTTAAAGTGTTATGATGATTTTATTATCTGATTTGTTCATTACATATTCATTATTTTTTACAATAGTCCTTCAATAATAATTAATTCTATGCTTATACTTTATAGGGAAAACCTATTCACTTGATAAATTAATGCATTATTATCAAAATATTGTACATTTTCGATGTTTGGTATCTTTATACAGATTTATCGATATAAGTTAAATAATTATACATTAATATTTGAATATCTAACTACCACAAACAAAATATTGAAAAAATTTTATGTAAAAATAAAAATTATATAATAATACAACAGTTTTCCTCGATAAATTGATTGCAAACAAAATTCAATCTCAGTTCCTAGTCCTGAGTCATACATACATATATTTTATTTAAATAAATGATTTAAACGAATTCCAAAAAATTTAAACTCCAAAATATAGAAGAAAAACTGCTAACCACGGTAAAAATTTTCATTATAAAACGTTATTGCACGAGGAAAACTTACTGAAATTTTAAGATCAGTAGTTGTTAAGATCTGTGGTACGAGAGCAAGCGCTATCTGGCAACGCGCTAACTTGTTGCAACCGGCTTAATTCCTTGTTGGGACAATCGTAGATAACATTTGAAACTTTTAAAAAGACACTCAAATTGAGTTTATTTCTTTTTATTGTTAGCTACCAAAACAATTTTCTTACATAATATATATTCTTATCTAATAAACTGTGTATTGATTTATTAGGCGTTTACTTTGACTATGGGTAGGTGATACGTTAAAAGTACATTAATGTTTCCGATAAATTTCGAAATGCAGAGGTTGCAATTTATTGTAATCAGGTATCAGTACTTATTAAAGTTCTATTTATATAGGCAGTCAAATATATTTGCTAAGGCCATGTTATGCTGTCCGCAATACTACAGATTGAATATGTCGTCAGATCATCGAGTATCCACGAAACGATCCCAATGTTCTATAATAATGAGAGTATAATAAGACCCTGTCGTAGAATCGCATGTTGACGACTATGTTCCTAACCATTTGCGCAAAATGAAATATCGAAACATTTAATAAAGCGATCTCACAACATAATTAGTGAAAATACTTAATGTGTTAACTAATTTTTTATGTAAATTGATTTTTTCCACCTTTTCACCGTGTACAGCGGGTCCCAACAAGTAGTAACTGTCTGAATGCACCATAAAAATACAGCAGAACCTCGTCATTCGAGATTGAATATTCATACGACGCGTCGATAAGATAGGCTAATTAACAATACTCGACTGATTTACCACAGAAAAAACGATTATGTAAATATTCCTGTGGAGTGTTTTGACGTGGTATTACAAATTTCATATATTTTCTCCTTTCTCTATTAGTAATATGTCAACGTGGATATTTAAAAATATTTTTAAAATTTGCTACAACAATTATTGAAAATATACGTCGTTTTTTTTTGCGATTAGTTTGTTTATATCTTGGCAAGATCTATTTCTTATCGATTCATTCAACGCATGTAAGAGTATCTGACCTATTTAGACTGATGGCATATTATGAATTGTGATCATTACATAATAGGCTCACAAATACATGAAATCAACAATATTCAAACAGTACAAATATTTTAAGGGCCAAATTTATGAGATTTTACCAATTTTTCGTAATATTTCAATAATATTACATTTTTTCTTTCATGTAAAATTATACAGTGATCGTACAGTTTGTCAAACGAATAGCTTTGCGATATCGATACTTTGGCCGCGGCTAAATAATTTTGTGTTTTATTTTCTAAAAAATATGAATTAAGTTATTATTTTGTTTAAACGTATATTCCAAGTACGGTCTGTAACCCCTTTTGTGATTTTATGATTTCATATAATGTGAAAAATTAATTACCTAGTATGTAACACATGTACATTCCGTTAATAAAATTTACCTAGTTTTTTTTTGTAAATGCTCGAAAATTTAATTTTGGTCATTACTGAGACGTTATTACAGCCTGTTTTTATTTAGAGATGACAAAGCATCGTCACAAATATACTTCGATCACGTCTCTGAAGCTAATTCAATTAAGTGCGGATTCAACAACTTGAATGAATCCACTAATAAAAAGTGCTAGGACCACAAAACAAATAGATTGAAAACAAAGTCCAGATTAAAAGTGTAGAAAGTAGTAACATAAAAAGGCGGACATTGAGCGTTGCCAATGGAATAGAGTACACTACGTTAATTCCAATTTGTTCTTTGGCCGTTTTCACACAAAGAAATACTTTGCTCCTGCTAAGGTAATAAAAATCTTCTAAAAAACTATCTACTTTTTTAAAACTGATCTCGCAGGTTGTGAGTGTAACCGGTTCTTTGTAAAAAGAAGAGTCTTTTTAATATTGGATATTTTTAAAATGCGTGTTTCACGTGATCGGCGTGAAGCCCAGGCAGTAAGAGAGAGCTAAGGATTAAGATTAGGCTTGATTAAATATTAATTAAATATTTATTTTATATACATATTTACAAGCGTTTTTTTACACCTCGTACATGGTAGCTTTACTACTAACTGAACACCGGGTAATAAGCACTATTTCATTAGCTTAAAATTATACATATTTTTAATAGATATTTACCAATGATAGAAGGGTTCTTTGTAGTGATCCTTATCCTATATAAGACTGCAACAGTTCATCCGCCAAGAGTACCATAAAAACACACGATACTAGGTCTAGTCTTTTTATTCATTGCAACATCATTTCAAAACGCTAAGTGTTTTACCGCGAAAAACTGGCCACCGAAGTATATAGTATAAAATAAATAAGCAAATAATATATAGGTAAATATTTTTAGGAAACGAATAAATATTTCAAAGTAATTTAGCATTTCAGCAAGCAAGTAAGGAACAACCTAATAAATAACACGTCCTTAGCATTTACTTACGGAGCATTTACGTAACGTTATACGATTTTTGTAAAGAAAACTGGTACCCGTAGTGTTAACACTTTATAACGTTAAAAAATTATAACATTACTTAAGCATAAATATTGAGAAAAGTTACTAGACTTTACGAAATAATACATAATTTATATGTTTAAACATAATTATAATATATAAAATTATAGTATGTAAAAAACCTAAATTAATATAACAAAAAAATATTTAAAGTACTCCGATAAAGTTAAGTAGGAACGCGACGAGTAACTTTATAATTAGATAGCGTATAGGACTTCGTCCGCACTGAAGTCACACATGTAGAAAAGTTAAGAGTGTAGTTGTAATGAAGCCTATTTGAAATTACATACTCGTTCCATAGTCACAAAAGTAGCGACATGTTATCTTTTCCTTTTCTTAATTATAAAAAGTAGTTTCAAGGTTTATGCCGCAGAGCATTGCAAGCATTTTCTAGATTTGAAAGATATATAGATGATAAGAAAACTACACTTATTGATTCCTTTACAACATTTTAAATTAAACATTTTCCAAAGTAACTCCTAAGAACATGCAACTAAAAATAATTTAAATTATTTGACGTGACGAAAAAAATACTATATATATTATACTTGTATGTTTTACAAATGTAAGTAACGTAACATTTCTAAATAACAAATTACTCGAATATATTTTAAAGCATCGTACATTACGTTACGTATTTATTCTTAGTTCCCAATTATCTGTTTGAAACTCCAATCGATTACTTGCTTAAGCCTGATGATAACCCATACTTACGTTTATAATTAATTAATTCCTTTATATAAGCTTTAACAATGTTAATATGACAGATTTTGTAAGCTTTATTTAATAAATGTACTGTGTTTGAATACAGTATAATGACATGAAATAGTAACATAATATGTATATGTAGATACATTGGGTGAATGAGTCTAGAAATTTAATTATATATTTAAATATATTATTTTAAAGTAAACTGAACATTAAAGGGGAAAAATACATAAAGAGAACATATATATATTAATTTGAATCTGAGCCTCTTGGAAGTTTTCCAGAGTGCTTAGACAGTCTCCAAGAGGCGCGATGTATGTTAAACTTTCATGTTTTTTTTTAACAATTATTATACGATTAGGTTTATATTAATATGCATCCTATAAAAGAAAATATTTCTACAAATTAAAATGCAATACAAACTATTGCTTTTTAATTTGTAGAAATATTTTCGAATATATATACAGGATGTAAGTGACAGTGCGGCCTTCATCGATTCTATCTATAGGGTAAATATTTCAGTGCTGTATCCAAATAATAGTTAAACATTACAAAAAGTTTAGGCACAGGATAATTTTAATAATTTTTCTCATTGCATAACTTTTGATATGCTGTGTAACGCGTGTCATGATTAAATGCAAATGGCGTTAAGATCTTGTACTACAAAAAAATTATTAAACAATATCAATCTTTTACCTCTCATTCACAAAAACGAGCTTAGTGAGAAAGAGATAGCATTAACTTTGAAACAATGCCTTAATTACTTTGTTTGAATTTTTATATATTTTGAAAATTTACCAAATTTCGTTATAGTCAATATTCTCGTGGATGTTATTTCAACGAAAAATTAAATGCCAATGATTGTAAATGACGCGCTAAAAAATGGCGCGTAGCCGTCAGGTGGCACCACCAGACTCCGGCTTTTCAGGTGGGAAAAGACAGACAGATAACAAATCGACAGAAATGGAAATGCTCTCTCTCAATATAAAAGCTTACAGTTACGGTCAAGTTTTTAATAGTACATTTCTTACAATTTCAACTTGTTTATAAAGATTAGTTAAACCATGCTTTCATTTAAGGACATAAAAACAGCAACATACGTTATGAGGGATAACTTAAAATTATTTAAGCATCACGCAGAATCCTACAGAATATTATAGGATAAAAGTAATTTTAGGGCACTTCTGCCGCTTTCACTCTTTTAGTCATTGCGATTTGAGTGACGGAACTTGACGTCACACTTTATCGCATTACCATTGTAGTGTCCAAGTGGTACAGCATACGCCTATAAACTTGACGGTTAGTAAGTTCGATTCTTAATAGAGGAGAATGAATTATTTCCATTATCTTGGCTCTGGTAATATAAAATTGGTGCATACATTACACAATTTATCTTGCCTTGATTTTTATTTAATTGCTCTACACTTCTCACGTAGTACGTTAGAAAGTTTAGAAGTTGTTTTTCAAAGTGTTAAAATGCCATCCATTTTGTTAATCTCTTTGTAATGGGAGGTGCGGATGAACGTTAAGTCGACTAAATTCTCTCACGGTGGAAGTATGCTTCTAATACGATAAAGAAAATAATGACTTGCACATACAATGTATCATAAATTCATAATTCATAAAAGAAGATAACCTGGAAAGGTGCATGTTACGGAAAGAATAATGGAGTATAAAAATATAAGCGACGATAAAGTAATATAAAACAAAAAATAAAATCAGGACACTGAGAAGAATATTTTGGTGAAGAAGATGATTTTTACTTCTTAATCTTTGCAGGTGTAGGGAATATTGCGTAGCAAGCAGACGAGTTCGTACTTCCTGAGACTTCCGTTTTTAGGGAAAAGTCAAAGTCAAAGTCAAAACAATTTTATTCAAAATAAGAAGTACAAGCTTCATTTTTTGAACGTCAAATAATTAATTTAATTTAGCACCGGTTCGCTAAAGTTAATGCCTCAGACCTGAAAAGAACCGGCGTAAGAAACTCAGCGGGACTTGATCTGCTTTATTATTTTTTTTTTTTTTTTAATTTTCCGGATGTTTACAATTTCACAATTCCTATTATTGACAACGATACTCTTGAACTAGACTGGAGCGAGCATTTCATTCCCAAGGTGTGTTATCATTTACGAAATCATTAATATGGTAATAACCCTTAACACACAAACGTCGTTTCACAACTTTTTAAATTGTAATATAGAACAATCTCGGACGTTTTCTGGGATCCTATTGTAAAAGCATACAGACTGTCCCATAAAAGAATTGCGGATGCGATTTAGTCTAGTTACAGGCGCGGTAAGTTTATGCCTGTTTCTCGTATTAATATTGTGTACATCACCAATTTTAGTAAAATCGTTAATATTTTTTTTACATACATTAAATTATCAAATATATACTGTGATGCATCGGTCATTATATTTATTTCCTTAAATTTTTGTCTTAAGGAATCTTTTGGATTTAGGTTATAGATTGCGCGAATAGCCCGCTTCTGCAGAACAAAGATGTAATTAATAGAGGCTGCATTACCCCAAAGCAAAATGCCATATGACATAATGCTATGAAAGTAACTAAAGTAAACAAGGCGAGCCGTATCCACATCAGTTAACAATCTAATTTTTTTGACAGCAAACGCTGCTGAGCTGAGCCTATTCGCCAATCCATCAATATGAGGTCCCCACTGTAATTTAGAGTCAATGGTGATACCTAGAAAGGATTTCATGGTTTCTTTAGTTATAATAAACGTAATATCTGTTCTTATATACTTAGTGTTCTATAAATTCACTATCAAAGTGTCGGGCGATCATGTTGTAGAGAAAGGAAAAAAAAGTCCCCTTTAAGATATGCATAAATGCTCACCTCTGTCCAAACTCCAAGCTGTCTTTCTTTGTAACGAAATCTAAAATAATTTGTACTAGAGATGATTTGGACGTTGGCGATGCTGATACCAGATTTTTTTTCTTCCACCTTCTTCTTTTCTACAATTATAACTATAAGTCTTTAAGATATATTTTCCTAGCGAACAATAAACTCTAAGAATCACGCGCTTTAGGCTTCTCTAAAGGAATATTTTGTTTTCTATTGCCTTCTATTTTATTTATACCTGCTTTCTTTTTAATACCCTTTTATTACTGTTACTTGTACTGAGTAACTCTCCTTGGACTGAGAAACCGTGGCTTATATAAGTTGTCAGTAGACTCAATTGTCGTATGTGTCCAGTTAGCCGAGCGGTCTGAAATGCGGGTTTGCAGTAACTTTCTTGCAGTGACTTTACATGCTGTGGTCGTGGGTTCGAATCCGTCCGTACCAGTGATGTTTTTTTGTTTTGTTTTTTAGTCTATTTTTATTTATTTTATAATATACATTTTTTACTTTAATTTTTATTTTATTCTCCAGTAAAAAATTAAAAATTTTATTAAATGAAAAGAAATGAAATAATAATAATGTACGGAATTAAGTAAAATATAAAAAATAAATATAGTTTAAAAAAACTAAAAAATACGCTTTTTTTAAGTATATCAAACTAAAAAGTAAACAATAATTCTTATAACAAGTTGAAAACAGTAATGATCGAAAAATACTAATATTATTGTGAAGAAGCGTGAGGCCCTTTGTGTCATATTTTCCTAGTAGGTTGGTCATTTCTTTTTCCTTACCCTTCACACTCAATCTCTATAAATATGTACAATAAACTTTCAGTTGCTTAATATACAAAAAATATGAGATGAAATAGTTTAAAGGTGTTAAAATACTCAATGAAATATAAAACTTTTATAAGCATGGATATTTTTACAACGTATTTAAAAATCTCCTTACAGAGATGTTAACCACGTTGTATTAAGCTAACTAAATTTAACTAAACTTACATAATATGAAGTAAATGTTACAGGTAGCAAGATTCATTTAAATTTTATACTCGACTATTTCACGCGATGTCGACTCGTTGTATAAATTAAAGACGCCAGCTCACTCTTTGATGTAGTACAACCTTTTTTAATTATATTGGTGTATTTTTATGAGAGAAAATAATAGAGAAAGATTGAATTAAATTAAATAGTATTTCAAATTCTATATCTAAATTTATGAATATTTTTTATAAATTAATGAACTTATTAGTGTCTTAATTATGAGTCACTAAAATCGCAAGACCTCTTACACCCCTCAATGTACATTTGTATGAAGGTAGTACTTTTATATAATACAAAAGCATAGAAATTTACCGTTGTAAATGCTACGCCGTAAAGCTGTCAGTGCCTTAAGTCACCATTTGTAATTTTCTTAGTAAGCCACTCACGTATTATTCTGACCACCTGCGAAATAGTTTTGGTCCGAGACTGTCGTATATTACGTATATTTGTATATATTTTCATCAAATATATTTCATAAGACAAAACATACACAATATAACACCACAAAATTTATTTAAGGTTGTGGAACAATTTTTTACTGTTGTAGGTTCAAAAACTCTTAGAAGTCTCAATTTTTTGAATAGTCCTCTATTATGAAAATATAAGGTAACGTTGATATCTGCTCAATTCGAAATAAATACACAAAGTTTAAAAATGAAAAGTAAGTAGTTTCTCAGTGCTTATAATATCAAATGCAGAATAATATGTTGACACCGTTACTATATTACTGTCCATTTTACGCTTATTCAAAAGATTGCCTGTTCCATATAGCAGAACCTGATATGACATATTGTTTATTCAATATGGAATTTTCAGTATGATGACTTGTATACGACAAAATATGTACTATAACGTAATATTAAGAAATAGGCCATTTTCCCATATCTTGGGCAAATCTTCTCCATTTTACGTAATATAAACTATTCTCAACTATTGCGCCTAAAAGCTATAAAATGAAAAACAAACAGCAATATCAATTATTTTTATTGTTTTGCACTGAATCTAAAAGAAGAAAAAAATGAAAGAAAAATGGTCGATTTTCTCGTATATTAAATATATATGTATTAATTCTTCAAATGAAACTCGGCTTCTAAATTTATTTTATACAATATATTTAAAGTAATTATTCCTAAAAATATTAAGATGACATAACACAAACTTTGTTTTTATGAAATATAACGGAATTGGTTAACATATTCGATATATAAATATTTATGTTTTGGTCAAATTCATTCTTTTCAAAAGGTTTTTATGTCTATATATTATATAATAGGTAAATTTATTAGAATATAATGCACTAGAATTTTCTGAGTATTTTTTGTCCTAATTATATGATAGTGCAAATAATTCATTTTAATTGACAGTGCTAGTTGACTTGACGTGCTAGTTAGTTTTAGCTAGTGTCGTTTTAGTAAAAGACACCACGGACTTGTTCGTCCATTTTCTTTATTAATTCATAGCAATGATGTGATTTAACGCAGAGCAAAGTGCTGGGAGGGCTAAGAGCCTTTTTTACGAGTGTAATTTCACGACGTAGTTTCACGCTTCGTAAGGCAATTTATCAAATTTTCAAATGAAAACTCGATACAAGATTTAAATTTGGGCGATATAAAGTTCTAATTATTTTGATACTTAGTGTTGTAATTTTTCATTTTAATATTAATAATAATAACAATTTTACTTTTTCAAAAAAAAAAATAATTTACTTCTTCAATTACGTTGCTAGTATGCATATAAGCTAACATTTATTTTTAAACAAATTCTAACATCACGTGAATCTCAACATCTAATAATCTTAAGCTCTATCCATATTCATAAAGATCTACATTACTGAAAAATATACGTTAAAATTATTCTTGCTGTAAAAGTCTTTATAGGGAGAAAATTGCGAAGTTATCACCTGAAATATTGGCACAACGTAATTACGTGAGATTCACACCTGACAGAGTGAATTTCCCGTGTCGCAGGCCCATTAATTGGCAGGATACGGCAGACGACCCGCCCTCCGAGTTCGTCCCTCCAGAAATTGAATTAGCACACCCAGTATTTCGATTTATACGTTATACCTAATATTGAACATCCCTAGCGTGTTTTTTGAGTAGTCCAAATTGCTCTTGAGGGGTGGCAAAACATTTTTAGCCTTATGTAAATGGTGCTTAAATTTATTTTATAACTTCGCGAATTGTTGTTATAAATAGGCACTTCTGTATATTAGCATTCAGTATATTACACTCTTGGAAGAAACAGCTTGAGGATTCTATAAAAATACTTATAATAAAAAATAAAAATACAATACGTTTTTTAAAAGGAAACTTTATATTATAATTATTTACAGTGCCTAAATAAAAATATTTCCTATGATCTTTGTTACATTATTAGTTTTTTGAATTTTTAATATATAAATAAAAATGTAATATTTATGTAAAATCAGTTACTAACTTCAAATTATACACTCACATTTTACGGCGTACTTTCACGCTTCGCAAGACAATTTATCAAATGTACATAACGAGAATTCGATACGAGGTTATTAATTATTGTTTATTATTTATGTCTATTGATACGCACTGTTGATTAATTATCATGATCACTCGGCTTCAATTTTTACATGAATACGCATTCGAATTATTCGCAATACGCATCAAACGAAATGAAAGTTAGTGTGAAAAAGAGCAAATTGAAACGCACTGTAACAGGCCAAATGTATGTGTGTATTCAATTAGATGAAATTAACGGAAGGCAAATGCCGGATGTGAAATCGGTGGGTATTTGATGTCGAACATGAACGACAGTAGAAAAAATATATGTTCGGAATTAGTCTTATTTACATTACTTTCACCTTGAACGTATAAATTTGATAAATTATTCCGTTGTTATAATATTTTACGTAGAGTTGAGTTTGTTTGAATTATTTTTTATCCATTTTGTATATTTTGAAAATATTTTATGAAGCAACGGCTCAATTAATAAAGTTTGTGCAGAAAAAATAACGATTTTTTTTAATCTATAAAAAAATGAATAATGAATGAATTAAACATTCTTACTATATACATAAATATATGATATCAATCTATAGTATACATATAAAACCTGTAAGATGACTGCCATATTCAGAGGACCAATGTCTTATGCTCATTACTTTTGTTTAATATTTTGTGTTGAGGATGGGAGGATGCACTTTATAAAAAAATTACAGTTTAGCTGCTATAACAGGTGCTCTAGTATTTAGAAACTATTATATCATTCTTTGGCCTAGGTTAGGTTTACAATATATAAATTCGCTTAGTAGTTTTTAAATTACACACTTACCAACATTTATCATTTTGCATGCATCTATACTAATATTTAAAGTTAGATATGTCTACTTATTTTGTTAATACTACACCAATCTAGTGCAAGTTACAATATACAATATATTCCTAATATTTTCACGATTTACTACTCGGTCACATATCGTTTATATTTATCGGTCATCGGTCACAATTATGAATGAAGCTGCTTATTAAATTACTTCTTCACGTCAAAACGATAGTTTTTGTAGATAATAAATATTACAGTTAAAATGAAATATGACCCATATTTCTAAAAAAGGGTATCGTGGGCCACATAGGGTACACTTTTGACAATTTATAGAGCTTCAACGTAGACTAATATAAAAATAGTAAATTATATTTATGATGTTATTTCATGTTGCAGAAATGAAAACGTCGTACTACAATATTTATTTTATACTTAAAGCATCAACATACCTAGTTGGGAATGTTTATATCCAATGTATCGAACAATTGGTGGCGAAAAAAAGCCATTTTAGTTCATTCTGCTGTCATTAGTTTCTGATGCAGTGTCTACTTGAACAATACATATTTTGTGATATTTGTTAATAACATAAATATATTTTAAACATTTTTTGCTAATATAAGTTTTTGGCTACCTAACAAAAATACTTTAAGAACTCTATACTTGAAAAAAAATGTAATACTTGTTTGTTCGTCAGTCTGTCAAAACCATTTTTCATCACCACGTGGAGCTATTTGGGTGTAATTAATAGCAAATATAATCGGTGGCATGTCAATTTACTTAGTAAAGGTCAAAAAGTATAAAAAAAAGGCCAAAATTTGACATATCGGAATTTATAGATATATCACAAAATTATATATTATATATTTATATATATATATATATTATATTTTTATGATATATTTTTAAATTATGTCTTGTGAATTGTAAATGATATTTCGTTATTCTAGTTCTGAAAATTTTAGAATAGGAATTTAAGAAATGAGAACTTTCGGCAAATATTACAGAATTTATCTAAAAACTCATAATTCATAAGTTTATCTCAGACCCAAACCATGTTTGTAGTTCATTTCGTACAAAAAGAGTGCATTATTAGTAAATTTTATATATTGTACTTTTCGCTGCCACATGACATGCATACAAAATTCTCAGTTAGAGAATGCTAGAAATTACACTTTACCGACATTTTTAATCAAAAACAAAAAGAAGTAAGTAAGAATAAGCTAAAGTAAGTAAAGGAACCGTCGTAACGCAGAGCCTTAGCGTTTGTCAGAAAGCGCGATGATTTGTTAGTTCATGTTCTGCTAGGATTCTAGCTCGGAGGATTGATTACTTCCATTCTCTTAAAGGCAAAGCGCGGCGTTGAGTTCCGCCTCTCAACACGCAAAATGTTTTAAAAGGCGGAAAGCAGGCTGCTTTAACACTAGTGTGCCGGTTTATAATAAACACCTCGCTATTATTGCACAATCATATAACATAGAAACATTTATAATTTTAATAAATACAAATTGTATCATTTCTATGTTCCACCTGTTCTATTTACATTGGGAATAACTAAAAGAAACCTATGAATCAATAAATTCCAAAGAATATTGTTTGCTGTTACACAAACCAGTCTTGAAATTCAATTTCTATCGCAATTTAGTTTATATTTCCCGTTCAATAAACGATATTATTACATTGTTTTGTTACGTGTTCAGTTTAACAAAGGCAAAAAGGTTAGTTTGTAGCTTCTAAAGTCGAGATTATAGATCACATAAGGGTTTTTTTATTTACTTTGCTGTGTAGCTACTGTCGTATAAGTCCTAACGACGTAACTTAACATATATTAAAATGAACTCAGTTTAATTATCTTTTAAATAGTTATTCTATACTAAGAAAATTATGTTCTATAATAATTAATAAAATAAAAATAAATTTAAATGCTTGGATACCTTATAACGACGAGTTAAAGCGTTAAAAAAATATATGTTAATCTTAAAGTCACTTAAATACTGGTCGATAGAGGATATGTGTGTTTTAACATTCTGTCAGATTTGGTTCTTCCGTTGTCGAACTACATAAAAACTATACTTATACATAAAGAAATAATAAAATAATTAAATTAAATAATTAATAATTATTTATATAAATTATTTTACTTAAATAAAAGTTTGTGAAGAAAAAATAAAATAGCACAATATAATTAATCATTTATTTTCTTTTCTTTTTCTTGTACGCAATTCTTGTGGAATAGTAAATTTGTCACTTGTGCTTGAGAAAAGGCTTCCCGTCCTCGGTGCTTCAAGCCAAGTGTGTGCAAAATGACGTGCGCAACCTCCACGGGTAAAGTGCATAAAGGCGTTATCAACGTGATCTGAAGTAATAATAACATAATGAATTTCAATAGTGCGTTGTGTATATATACTTGTAATTATTTATTATAAAACGTCATATGTTAAAGGTATATTAGTTATACGTACCCTCCTTCGACTAAAATTCGTGAAGAATGGAAGGCAACAATTTTCCAGCACATCCGAGTATGTAAAGTAAATATATGTCAAATTAGCTACCTTTAGCTAATTCGACAGCATAATATTCTTCAAATTTATAACAAGATCTTTCTTCTAAGTAAATAATGCCCCTTTTGATAATGCTCACCAGTCGGTTTGGATCTGTCATAAATAAAATATCCAGGACCGTCATTTTTTGTACAAAAATATTATTTGTATGAGTGTGCAAGATTTTTTGAATCAATTTAATAAAACTTTACTATCAAGCTATAATAAAAAGCTATCAATTAATATTATAAAAAGGTATATTGTGGAATAAACGCTCATGTTTGCTTTAATTGACTAGATTACTTCAACATATTATCTAAAATAATCAGAATTTGTATGTTTTACGATGTATATACTTGACATTTGGTAATATATTATGTATTTTAGATATATTCTTAGAAAATTATTTTTTATATATATTTATATTACTTATTTATTGGCTTTCTATGTAGTAGATACTGTACAAATATTCATACTTCGACAAGTTTTCTCAAACACTCAGAATATTAATGTTTTGTGATGTGTATGACTATCATTTGGTATGCATATTATATGTTTAAAATATATTCTTGCAACATTCATTGCTCTCACATGTATGTTTACTATATTTTATATATTTGGTTTCTATGTAGTAAAAATTAAACTAAAGCACGCTGTTATCTCTGTTAGTTAATGACATTATGTTTCATACTTTCTGTCAAAATTCGAATCATTGAGCAAGAGAGAGGGAAGAGAGAGGGAGGGACAAGCCATCTTTCATCATCAAACTATTAAAAATATGAAACATATATTAATAGTATTTATAGTAACAAGCTTTACAAGCTTAAAGGAAAAATTATATAAAGAATTATCAACTATTCAAATTGTTTATTGACATATTTTTTATGTTTATATTAAAAGTTAAAGGAAATTGTTTAAGTTCACACTAATTTATTGAAAATACTTGAATTTTTGTATTTGTTTATTATCATTTATATATTAATTTTATAAACTCACGTGGTGACTGCATCGTCAACTATACTAAGCTATAAGGATATATTTGCTCTATGGATCAAATGAAAAAAAAATTAGTTACTTTGGGAAACAAATTTTGATGATGGTAACATTAATATTTATATTTTTGTCTACTCATTTGAAACAAATAGGGATATCAACAATAATAAAAAACATCGAATGTACAGAAATGTGAATATGTTAGGTATATTGTTTCTGGGTCAGTATTAAGTTTAATGTAATTGACCAGACTATGTTACTTACTTTGTAAATAGAAATTAAAGGTGAACGGTATCACTCCATTGTTCCATTCACATGGCCAATTTGTTGGCAGCGCGATCTCCGTTTCTGTAAAATAATTACAATTATTATTTTAGCTTCCCGCCAGCTAAAAATATTCCAATCTCCCTATGTAGCAATGGCCCAAAGTGGTTTATAGTCAAATGTTTCATTTTATTTTGATTTTAATTTACCACATACTTTTTTAACTTAATTATTTAGTAAAAAATGTATGTATTTTATAGAAGGTTTTTAACATTATTTATGACCGTTATATTTATTATCTGTACTGATTAATTTTACTATTTTTTTTTCATTTTTTGAGTTATAAGTATCTTAAGTTCAAGACAGAAAAATCACAAAATATTTGATAATATAAAATCACTTACCATTATTTCCACAATGATCTAATGCGTGTACTTGAAAGTACGGATTTTGAAATAACCAATTTACAAGCGCTATAAATAAAGAGTTATACGAACAGAACATTTCATATAAAACTACTGTTTTATATGAAATATTTTGTTCGTATGATTTTAAACACATGTTGTAATTTCCACGTCGTTGGTTTTATATTGAAAAAGTAATATGACTGATATGTGTAGTTTACTAACATTTCAAAATGTTGTTATAGTATATTAATTCGGCTATTATATTTTCATTTCGGTAACTTGTGATAAATATATTTTAATGTTTTAATATATATACAATAAAATAGGAAAAATAGATTATAACGAATGAAAAAAACATGATTTAAACATAATTTTTTTAGTAAAATGTCAAAAATATTTGTGTTTAACGGAATTGACTAAATGAGTTTTCGGTTTTAAATATTAATGAATAAAAATAATATGCATATATTTAAAAGTATATGAAACTTAAGAAGATAGTGGGCCAAGGCTTCAGGTCATCTGAAGCTGGATGAGGACTCCGAACAATACGTGTTGTTTCAGGTTTTCACCAATTTACGAATTCTTATTTCAACAGTTCTTTTTTATAACTTTATAACTTGTCCATAAACGTACAAATTCAGCGTCCAGTTTCACCTATTATATTATCTGTATGTAAGTAAAATATAATAACTATAGGCACTACAGGCGGGATAAAGGGTAAAATTAAGAAAAAAATGTAGAAGCAAGGCAAGCATTTTTTTTTATATTATACTAAAACTAAATTTGAGAACGAATAAATTTGTCGTTAGAAACTCACTGTAAATTAACCTGTACTTATTGTAATTAATGTAACAAAATTGTGTAGTTAATCACTTAAAATGCATCTAGCTATAAAAAAGCTTATAAGGATATTATCTAAACAAAAATCAAATTGAACATCGATCGATTGATCATTCGATCATTTTCAACGGAACGTTAATAATATTATGTTACATGTTTATGTGTTGTATGTTCAGTTGTTAGATATCGAAAAATTAATTGGTTAAAAAGTTCTTTCATTAGTAGATTTGTATAATAAATAATAATTATTGAAATATTTAAACAAAAATAAACTTGGTTGTGTTTATTAAAACCTATATTAATATAATAAAATTAAACATTTGTTTCGTTGAACGCACACATATCAAGAACAACTGGTTCATATTGTGGATTTTGTGTCTAATATTCCATTCATCGAGGAATGATATAGGAAATATAGCTATATAGTATGTTGTTATAGTATTCGTTGTGATGTAACGCACTGTACTTATAGGCAGACTTATGTCAGTCAGTCATATTAAACATAAGCCTAGAAAGTAGGGAGGGTTGATACTTCTACAGGTAGGTCTTATTAATGATTTTTTTATTGTAAAGACAATATGGCACTGGCAATGAGTACACGTAAACTGACGCTAGCTACTTTTATTTGGTACTAAAAAAGCAAACAAATTACATTATTAATCTTTCATAGGTCGTTAGTTGGAACTACGATCTTCTTTATTAATTTCATCTGACCACGAAAACGAAGCCACCTATAGAGGCAAATAAAAAATAAATAAATTATACGTACATTATCAGATGACATAGGGTGCTTAAAAATATCGTACAGAAGTGTATCGATAACTACGATTTTTTTTAAATACCTAGTTCTTATTTTGTAAGCGAAGAAAATGTCTTGAAAGTTTCAAGAGTGTCTGTAAAGAAGTTCTCTTTAAATTCGATTAAAGGGGTACCGCAAGGCCTTTGTTAAAGTTTTGTGAAAAGTGTGGTGATACAAAGTTTCAGGACCAGGACAGTACTATAAAGCCTAGCACTTTGGAGCTTTTGAGGAATAGGTAAGTGTTTCTGTGTGTCGTGTTCTATTGCCTTGGCTTGGTCTGCAAATCATTACCTTTCTGTTTTTTTTTTATTTTTATTTCTTTTAGCTTCACGCTTTTATACGCACATGGCAGAGTACGCAGAGGAAACCTTATTTACTTACTAACATCACTGAAAGATACTATAGAAACCACTATATAAGCTAGCAATGTAGTTATATAGTAATTTTTAGCTTATTGCATATGTGTCAGTATTAGAGATATCTACAAATCTTAACTATAGTTTAATATTGTTACGGCAGTTCAGTAACTACTACAGTAAATGGTTTGACAAAACGTATTGAACTCCAGTAGTGTTTATGCATTGCAAGGAGGTCCCTAGTGTCCGTACTTGGGTTTCAAATTTTACCTTTGTTTTTCGTTCAAAAGCTCACACACAAGTTGATTTACTATCGTTACGGTGCTTCCTTTATAACGAGGAATATTCTCATGGGTTATTCGATGTGGTGACATCATCTTTTTATATTTTAATACTTATCGCCCCCGAAGAATATCTATCTTTACAACTTGGAATAATTTTTTTCATTCAATATTATGGAGGACACTTCAGGTGGAGATACGTTCTGAAGATTTCCTTGAAAGTTATAATTTGGGTGCATTTAAGCATCCTGACACACCTATTTTAATCCGCATTAAGGTTGGAAATGCGTCCACAATAATCGGGTTGTCGATGTTCATGAATAAAGATGTAAGATAACATCGGAATTAACCTAGTTTGCTTCTTTTTTACTATAACAATTAATTATTTAAATATGTAACTTCTAAAAGCTATTCTGGATTTGAACCTATACTTTGTATGAAAATCAAACTACGTTCTTTTCAAGCGGAATTTTAAATATATAACACATGAAGGAATAAAGGATTGGTTTTTCCATTCTATTAAACATGTGAATTGTAAGGGTATGTTCAGTCGGTTGATACGTTTTATAATATCGATGCCCATCAATGAGAGATAAGAACAATGGAGAGGAAAATAGTAGCTTGTTATTATGTAACAAGTATTTGTTACAATATTTAAAAGGGTATATAATATTGTAATATATATTATAAAATATTCTTAGAGTTCTCACGTCCTTTACTAGTATTCCATGTTTGATTTTTTAGTTCTCATTCAAGTATGACACTGACATAAAATATAATATTATTTGTATTATATAATATGTGCCAAATAGACAATCAAGATAAACATCTGAACGTACTCTAATTTAAAACAGTTCACGTGTAAAGAAAGATAATCAATAATAGTATTTAACTTTGACAATGTCGTTCTTTGCTACTAAAGCAGTGAAATGAAATCTGTTCGAATGTATTTTTAGAAATATTTAATGTTATCGCAGTGAAATTCAACACGATCATAAAAAAAAACATATAAACATGATAAATAAAACTAGTATGTACACCTACCTTTGCATTACAATATAAGTAACACATTGTTTTAAATTTATGTTGCCTTATAAATATTTTACATTTCTATAAAAGTTGCATCGTACTAGGGTGCCGGTATGTAGAATAAAAAATATGTGTCTGTAATGACCATAACAGATACTTATAAATAAGAACTTTTAACTTATTTCCATTTGCTGCAGTTTCCTTATAAAGAACTTTCTCCAAATTATACAATTAAAAGGTATCGCCGCTTTTTACAAGTTTCCGAGAAATATACAATGATACAATCTTGAAAGTCATTTGTAAGTACAATTATATGACTAACTTCATGAACATTTCGCTATATATAGTGGAGTACAAAATGTATTTAAGACATGTATTTCAATTATCATTTTATTTTAATATATTACATTGTTAAGATAAGATAGTTTGTCACACGCTTATACAAATATACATAATATATTATATTAAATACAGTAAGATGTTATAAATTATGAGAAGAAACAACTTAGCTTTCCATGGATTAATCTTAAAAATAAAGCGAAAAAATCAATATCACAAGTGCAAGCGAAATTTCAAAAGAATGTTTACAAAATTCCTTACAATGCACTGCCACGTAATATCCACTTAGTCAATTTCGTAATTTAACAGATATTTCAGCTTGCCGTTCCAAGGATAAAGAATATAATTCATTGGTCCGAATTTTTAATATCAATTCGAATGTTACTTTTATTAAATTTCTCGAAGTGATTCTTCGGAAGCAATCCAATATTGATTGTTTGATGAAATATTTCTGCCAGTAACAAAATTGTACCTGTTCAGAATATGAAATGTTGAAGGATATATATATATATATATATATATATATATATATATATATATATATATATATATATATATATATATATATATATATATATATATATATATATATATATATATATATATATATATATATATATATATATATATATATATATATATATATATATATATATAGTAGAAAAAAAATATAAAATCATACGTAAATAAGCGCTTACAGTCACAATTTCATGAAAAATGATTTAAAGGTTGTACAGATTCAAGCGTTATAAGCAATAATATATTTTTCTCACTCTCAAACATAATGTCTGTTTTTCTGAAAGTACGAAAAATTTGCATATGGCTGCCGAAATGTTCTTTTTGTCGGGTCTAAAACTGTTTCACTCATGCCTGGTTTTCGGTTAATTTTTTGGCCACAGTCGATTCGCTTTCCAGATGTTACACATTTCTAAGTGTTGGCTTTTATTGTTTCTTATTTTTATATTGTGTGGAATTTCTAAAAAAAATTTTTTTTCATTTTTTTATACTATTTATAAGTAATTATTATTTATTTATCGTAATTGGAAAACAATATTTAAATACAAATCAAATAAAGGGATAATAAAGAATAAACGACGATTGAATATATGTAGATAATAATATATTATTGTATATATTGAATAACTGATTTGCCATATATAATCAAAAAATATTACACTCATGAAATTCAAAATAAGATGATTTAAGAATAAAGACACATACTTTTTATTATTTGGATATAACTACCTCGAAAATTACTGTTACAAATTGAAAACAGTTGTTGTTGTTTTATTGAGTATTCGTAGTACCCACACAAGCGATTGAAACTACAAGCGGTCCGTCTGCGACTCTGTCTGCTAGTACTGTACGATTAGTCATTTAAGCCTTGTTCGTGTCCTTGTATATTTAAAGATAGTGTTGTTAATGATACTTTTGCCTTGTTTTTTTAAATCTTATACTTACATTGAAATATTTTTATAGTTGTGAAAATAAATCTCAACACCGTCTTTCTTATTACGCTGGTCGTTTTTTCATTTTTTTTTTATTTCTTATTTTTTATTTTTTTTTTATTTTTTTTTTTTTTTTTTAGCTTCACGCTTTATTCCGCACATGGCAGGGTAGGCAGAGGGAACTGCAGGAACCATAAGAACCTAATGTTAAGACACTCCGTTACTTAGTCCCTGCTTACTCCGTCCCCACTTTCCGCCGTTTTCGAGGCATTGCGTGTTGAGTGGCGGAACTCAACGCCGCGCTTTGCCTTAGATGCCAGAGCGAAGAAAATGGAAATAGAAAAATCCATCTTCTCCGACTGGGGATCGAACCCAGTAACCGTCGCGTTACAGGCAGACGTTGCGCCTCTGCGCCACGACAGTCAGTTTTTTCACTTATATGCTTTACCGTAATTTTCACCCTTGACTGTGGCCATATTCATTACAGATTTAACTGTAACTACTCTAATACTATTTATTGTTACATATTTTGAATATAACACACAGAGATTTAATATCTTTGCAAATTGTATACTATTATTGTACACTTTACCACTGCACTAACCTTCTTCACTTCATTCATGTCACCTTATAGCGTTTCATAATATATACATAAAGAAGATTCACTTTAAAAGTCTCTCATCGTTTAAAATAGAAGAGTTATCGTTACATTTTCAGACAAAAACAACACACATTTACATTACACGTATGTATATACAAGCACATATACAAGGCACTTCGTTCTCCGATTTCCGGACATTTCGTGTTAAGATGATCCACTTAACACGTGAGATTTGCCCGCAATCAACGTATTTACGATAAGAAGCTGTCCCACTGCCTTGGTTATATATTACTTAAGTGTTTATAATTATTAACGATTTTGCCAAAATCGGTGATTTACATACAATTATAATGGAAATAGGCTTAAACTACAGCAGCTGTAACTAGGTTGTAACTCGTCCATTCGCGTCAACGCATAAATTCTTTCATGGGGCGGTGTGTAGGCTTTTACGGTAGGATTCTAGAAAATATTCGAGAAGGTTCTATATCGCAATTTAAAAGAACTGTAAATAGTTTGTATTTTAAACAGTTGTTACTTAATTCATGATTTTTTAAATGGCAATAATGCACCTTGCGAATGAATTTCTCGCTCGCGGTGTATTTCAACCGTAACGTTGTTAAAAATTAATAGTTATAAAAAAAGAATTGTAACAACCGTACAAAAAAATGCCCGTGGAACTTTTTGAAGCCGTCCGGCCTAAGATATTAACAAGTGGTAACCTTTTTACATTTTTGAAATTATTTAAATTTTAATTTACTACATAATCTAAAGCCACTATTATTTTAATTATTATATACGTAATAGGTACGTAACTTAATTTCTCGTTTAGGTACATGACAAAAAATAAGTATTTATTAATAAGATAAAATTAAAATGGCGTAAGAAATCTATTCACAATAACGCCATCTAAATTGAAAATAATATAAATTCCAGATTTAATCTTCCACACAATACTCCGATGAACAGAGCGGCGCTTGGGAATCAATTTTCCAAGTTCCTTCACGTGCATACTGCGTTCAAGCGTCAATTCTCAAGAGGAGGTCAAGATGCTAACTCCTTGTAGGCATATACTTCATGCCTAGCGAACAACAGTACTGTAACCTGTAGAACAATTTACATGAAAATTCTGTTCTTTACATTTTGAAATGTACTATAATGTGTTTCACTGTAAAATATTTGTGGATCGCTTATTCAAAATTATTTGACACATATAGTTGTTTTTTTCAAATGTTTTCCTCATATATATTGACATATCCGACAGAGGACCTGATGATTCATTACAAATGTATAATTATTTAAATAAATAAATAAATAAAATAAAAATAAACTTTATTGACTTAAGGAGTACATTATAAACAAGTTGCAAGGGCCCCTATACTAGGTGCAAACCCGTATTACTGGGTGCCCCGCTCATCCACCAAGACAACTAGAAAGTCAACAATGACTTTGTTACACAGATTTATACTTAGTAATATTTTAATATAAAAAAAAATGTGAACAATTTTATAACGTAACTAGAAAAAAAAAATAGTGTGTGTGTGTGTGCGAGCGTGTGTGTCTGTGTGTGTGTGTTTGTATGTGTGTGTGTGTATGTGTGTGTGTGTGTATGTGTGTGTGTACACTTAAACATATATAATTTTATTATAATTGTGAAAAGTTTAGATTAATTATCAATTTTTCAGTTTCATCATAATTATACGTGAGTAATGTTTCAGTTAAAACATTCTTTACTTTGGTCTTTGTCAGTCTGTAGAAGTCAAGCCTACTGTTTAGTTTATTATAAAGATATGACGATTGATAATTGTACTGCATTTTCTTAAATTTTGTTTTACTAGTAGGGATAGGACAGACATATTTACGCCTACGGTTTTGAGTTTGAGTGGGAACAAAAGGTAAATGATGATGGATTTTAAGCATACAATTTAATATATATATTTGACGAGTAGTCAATAATTTGTACTCATTGTGTAAATCAAACGTTGGAAAAAGGTACGGTTTGAAAAACATTACTTTTATGAGAGACCTCTGCGCCCTTTCTAAAGTTATTAAATGCGTTTTAGCCGCACCTCCCCATACAGGGATACAGTAGCTCAATATAGATTGTGCTAGTGCTTTGTAGGTGGTAATAAGAGTGGCCTCGCTCGCTTATTTCCCTCGCTTATTTATCTTTCATATTTCCACTTAAAACATATAACATACTGAATAAGTCTACTTAAATTAAATCTCTTAACAATGTGGCGGGTTTTTTTAGACGTTTTATTTGTTGCTATATTCTTTGTCATGCATATGTGTCATAATAAACTCATTAGGATATTACGCAATATTTACAAAAGATTTATAAGTATACCTTTAATGAAAGATACTGAAAACTTTAAGGCAGTCCTGCGACGCACACATATACTCTAATTGCGACGAGAAGTCAGGGATATATAAAATCCAATTCATCTCCGATGTTATTTCCATCTTCTTAATAAATATGGATTACTTAGCTTAATGTTTGTTGTATAAATTACTTTGATGTTTTGTAAGCTCACTAGAGCCGTTTGATTGTATAAGATTGTTATGAGTTTGTATTCTTTTGAGAGCAACTTCGTCAAATTTATTCTAGGTCCTCTTTAGACAAAGTGAAAAAAGGAAAGGTTATATACGTCTCCGTTAAATTTAATAACTGTAGTAGAATATATACTTAAGGCTTATATAATAAGAATAGCCCAGAAGCAATAGTGTTTCCGCATTAGGAAAGCTGGTAACTGTTTATGTGAATATTATTTTCATGTGTCAAACAATTATGTGTCAAACAAATTTAATAGATATACTAATAAAATCAAATATTTTCGCAAAATACACATATGTTTAAATATAAATTGTTTATTATTAATTATTTGCAATTTATTGTATTCGCATCGTTAAATCACTTAATAAGTTACATTTATATTACAGGGCTTAAAAGCGTTAGACAGAATCTTTATAATTACAAACAAGTTTTTAAATAAAGAATCTTGTCATGGCCCTATAATATGATATGAAAGCTTATCTTCGTGGAAAGAAAAAGCTCGGATAAAAAGATCTGTTTAAGTTAGAAATGGATTTCGGGAACCACGGTGAAAAGTTTTTATCTTATTCATACTTTTATATTATCTTAACATAATCCGAAAAATTTAAGTGATCCTTTACTGTTTGTATTTTAAAGAGTTCACCGTACATAAGTGCTTACTCAAATTGTTTTATATCTGTGCAATAACTTTCTGGCTTGTATCTTTCAATTATTTTACATATGTATAGAATCGATTAACTTAGTTGGAGTAACAGAATACGCAATGTGCTGAATTTAAGCGGCAAGTTAAGATGAGTCTTGTTGTTAATAGTATATTTTTACGAATAGGTCTTTCCCAGGGTTCTAGACGACTCTTGGTGCTGTATGTCGTCAGTCCACTTAGTATTATCTGGACCTCCAGCCAGTACCAACGAGCCTTAAAGACAATAAGCCATCCTCACCAAGTATTACATTACTTTATTTTTAATATTATTTATATGTTAATATGATATTTAACAATACATTTCTATTAATTAATCGATACTCAGAAAGCAGATCGATACATTACAATAGACCACCAGGACAGGATGCTCCCCAAAGACAGTCCTCAAGCTTGCAGCAAATACAGCGATACCTAAATAGATACAGCGAATACAAAGATGTCATAGTTTCACTTCGCTTTCGAAATTGGAAATTGCTTGATACAACTTTTTTTTAACATTAATATATGTTATGAATAGTTATTTTTTTATACTTGAGTTGGATATAGCTTTTACAGTTAAAACCAAAAATAATTAACAAATTAAATAATTTAGATATCTATTTTCTATATAATATAATAGTTTTCTTTTGTTTTCAGTAGCAGAACTCAATGTTGTCATATTTTCTGTCATAAAATCGCTAAGCTTTGATTGATGTACGAACTAAGATTGATGTAACCGAACCTAATACTAGTCACTGTATATTTTGAAAATCTACTGCGCTTAATAACGCTGTTTTTCCATAATCGTCTTTTCATATCATCATTAACAAGATTAACAATTCCACCCAATTTACAAGTTATTTTCTGTGTCAAGGAAAGTAGAGGAGATTAACGAAATTAATTTGTTTTACCGTTTATATTAAAGGCTGGCAAGCTCCGGCTCGGGTAACATTCTTAATTACAGTGTTGATGTTAAAAATTTTTGTATTGAAACAAATTTGTTTTTTGATTTATTGTTTTTGTTCAAATTTTATTAATTTAAAAACATTTTTTTTATAAGTTTTTTCATCATCTTTACATCTATTATAAAGCATAGAAAATATTAAAGATGAAATAAATCTCCATTAAAATAATTTTACTAAACAGTTATACCCACCAATAAACCAATGTCCTAACAAAGATGCGACTTAGCACTATAAGAACGTTTGGCATGATGAGAGGGCTTCAACGATTTCTGATACCAGTAAGTGTAAAAGTTCCACTACGTATTATATTTAATATATATTATATTTAATATATATTACATTTAATATATATTATACTAATATACACGTTGTTTCTGATAGTTAAAAAAATTCTCTAATTTTTTGTTGTGAAAAAATGACATTAATCAGATAAGTTAATATATTATATTTTTTTTAATATAACATGCAGCAGTTTTAATAATATTTTTGGTATATTTGACGAATTTAATAGCACAATATCTGTCTGTTGAGGGCCGTCGTGGCGCAGAGGCGTAAGCGTCTGCCTGTAAACACGACGGTTTAAGGGTTCTCATGGGATTCTCACTCGGGGAAGATTTTTCTATTTCCATTTTCTTCGCTCTGGAAACTGGGCAATGCTCGGCGTTGAGTTCCGCCACTCAACACGTAATGCCTCAAAAAAGGCGGAAAGTGGGGACGGAGAAAGCAGGAACTAACTGAGTCCGCAACGGAGTGTCTTAACACTAGGTTCATAAGGTTCTTAACTGCAAGAACCTTATGAACCTAGTGTTAAGCCTACCCTGCCTACCCTGCAATATGCGGGATAAAGAGTGAAGCTAAAAAAAATATCTGTCATATGGATAATAAATCACGTGATATATAGGATTCCTAAGTCCACCTGTAGTAGTTAGTTCTTTATAATTCCCACTGCATTACTAGAGTTTTACGCATCCATAATTTGATGGTATGGTACTAAATTTAGCAAGTACAGTCAGGCGACATAATTTAAATTGTTTTCGTTTAATTCAAGTTTTAGGCCTAAACTGTAATCAGAAACTTTCGTTTCTTAAATAACTAGCACATATATGATTATGTGTAAAGGTTACTCGCAAATTTATCAGTTATGTTAGTTATGCTATGAAATAATTGTAAATTTAAGTTCAAATTAATTAATTTTGGCGCACGTACAAATATTGCAATAGTCGTAATCGTAATAATCGTAATCGTAAATATGTTTGTTGTTTTTTTAAAAGTTAAGAAATAAGAAACCAAAAAGTTTCATCTCACTCTACTTACACTCAATGTTTACAAAATTACAAGATTGCTTAGAAATTAGAGCAGTGACCGACCACATTAATATTATCATTGTGATTATTCACACTGAGTTTATGAAAATATTTTTAACCTATTCGTCTAAAAAAGGTACACTTGAAATGAAATAATAAATAAATAATAATGGACAAAAACCTCCCGCAGTCCTCCTCTCCGTCCTCCGTCTTTCACAATTAACTATTTGTTTCCAAAAACTAATTTACAGGTTTCAATTGAATCTACTTATATACTTGAATTACATAAAAAATGTATCTTTACCTGGTTCACTGACAATGTTCCATTGGTTCATTTATAAATACTAATATTTTTATTTAATAACTATACCTCCTATAAATTCAATTATAAGAAATTTGTACGCAAATATTTCCTAAGATGTAAGCTTTGCTGAAAACTTTTGCAATAAAAATATTTAACTTATTGTTTCCCTAATGGCAAAGAAGTCACGAGTTATTAAGCAAGAAACATATTTTTAAATTACTAATACACAAATGTAATATGTTATTAACTTGCTAGTAAGCTACGAATATATTAAAAATATACAAGTCATAATATATCGTCGCACTTGTTTATGGAAACCGCCGCTGTACTGTACTAGTTAGATCCATGTTTATAGCAACACCGTGGTTATAATGATACTAAAACAAGTTGAATACTTCCATTAGCTTTATATTGGTATGATGAAAATTTAATGTATATAAATAAAGATGATGATGATGATGATGATTATTGAATATAATTTACTAAAAGTCCCTGGACATGAGTTGTAAAAAAATACTTTTTTAATTAATTTAAAAATAATTAATTAATTCTTAGGCCTTCTTATTAACGATCTAATAAATATAATCTGTAATGCCACCCTCCATAATTCTGGCCAGCAGGGAGGACACCGTCTGTGGCTAACCGTGATGGAATTACAGAATGCGGTTGCGATTGAGAATTGAATTTCGTTTTTATTATTAATTGAAATCATAGTAAAAAAAAATATTTTTGTATCTAAATAAAGCCTCTAAAGTAACCCATTGCAGCGATAGTTTAGGTTAGTTTAGACCACCTTAACACACGTAATGTCTTCAAATATATTCTCTCTTTATCGTGCTACGCCATAACTAAGAACTAGGATGCTTTTAAAATTCTCAATAAAAGGAAATAATTCTTCGTAGTAAATTCATAATAAATAAAAAAATGAAGTATAGATAAAAATAATTAAACATTATTTATATAAATAACATTTATGATGAGACAATCATAAAAATATATATGATCACACAACTTATGAAACTTACATTTTATGAGAAAATTGCTCGAAAAACGCTTGAAATAGTATTATTTATTTTCCGAATTAATTTGCATACAAATAAATAGGCGTTGGTTTAAGTTACACTACGTTAAAAATAATATTTTTTTTAACATAATTAAAATAATGACTTTTCCCAATATGAATGAAACTTTTAACCGTAACGTTCTCAGTGTTAACTGAGTAATAGATTTTTGAAACTTGTATTTTTGGACAACTTTTAGCTTATTTCAATTTCACCATTTTTAAATAACTCTGTCTTTTGAATCAAGAGACAAATATAATACTTACAGAAAATAAGGAAACAAAAAAATACTTTTTCACGTCAACATGATTAATAATCTCAGCGTGACACGATGTTCGTGCCTTTCCCACGAAAACTTGCGATTCATTCGTTTGTCTAAGTTCTAGCAAATGGACCAAATTATTACATTACGAAGTATCTTTGTGTGGTATTGTTTACTTTAGTTAAATACGATTGGTTAATTAATATTTTAGTGTACTTTAAAATAATATTAGTAAATATATAGGCTACATGATGATTTAATATGAAATATTGCATATTATAAGAAGAACATTTATAAAATTTTTGAGTAAGTATTGTGCATGCAAAACATTTTAAAATTTTCAAAGAATCCTATGAGTCTTACCTTTTTTACTTCACATTTTATTCCTAGCGAAAATGCGATAGTAAAGTTCCGAGCACGACGATTCTTATATATTTTTACTTTCATATATATGAGGACATCAAACTTTTTATGTGATTTTTCAGTTTCAAAGGTTATATTGTTCCTTCGAAGTTTAACTTAAATCTATAACCTCTCGTACTAACAACGTGTACCTTTTTTATTTTCTTTGATCATTTGTCGATGCCTGTACCTTTTAGGACGATCATGCATTTCGTAAATGTGAGAATAATCCTAAGTCCTCCTCAGTGTGTTGCTATAAGAACGCGCCACTTACGTAACTTTAACCATGTATACTTTATATCGTATGTATACATATACATGTACAATAATATTATTGATTTTAATATTTTAGTGAGTCATTTTTAGTATCGGAATATCTTATAATTATTAACAATGTTAGAGCCACGACAATGTTGTTAAAAGACAGTACCGGCGTTCTCTTAATTTCCGCAACAAAACACAACGGCTGCTCGTTCATCTTGTTCACTTTGCGCGGCGCGACTCGCCCCCGTTGCACGTTTTAATTCGCCTGAGGTTTAATATGTCGGGAAATTGCGCCTACTCGCTATTACGCAACGATTTTTTTACAAAACCAGTGTGTGCACTTTTATTCCCTTTGTAATGTGAATTACAATTTTTCTAATTTTATCTTTCATACGCTGTGATATGACAAGCACTTCTTTATAATGTTGTTAACTTAATACAGGCCGTATTTAATTATTAAATGACATGTTCTTAAGGAAGCTTTTATTTTTTTATACTTCTGCACTAAAAGCTTTGGTTAAGTTTTATAGTTCGCTAGATACGCTCGTGTTCTTCTAGGTTGATAAAATGATAATGACTTTTAATCGGTTTGGCAGTCACAAAGAGATTATTGTTTACGATATGTTCTGAACTATAGCCTAAAATAATATGTATGTATTATATATAAATATTGCTTATTAAACTTTCAGTCTATTTATTAAAACTGGATTTAAATCTTACGTTTTAATTAGGGTATGAACTTTATTTGATATTATTTTTTTTAATAAATCGTAAGTTTTTGTTCATTATTATTAAATATCATATAGTTAAAAAGTAAATCCTAGGGATATCTCGCAAAAGACACCGGCCGCGGTTTTGCTTTTATTCAATCATTATGTTATTTCGAATTGATATTAAACATGTGATATTTCTTAAAAAAAGTGACTATTGAAATTAAATATTGTAAATGGCAATTTTGCTTATGTACTTTTGTTTTATTACCAATTATTCTGCTTATATAAAACCTCAAAATAATAACTCTTTCTATAAATTAAACATGATGAAATAAGCGTATAGAACGTGTATTGTTCGTCGTACATATATATGCAAGATAGAATTGACATATATAAGCTAATTTTATAAAATATTTGTCGATACTTCGTATCGTTCAAGGTATTAAAAGGATTTTACTCTTATCACTTACATAGGTATTTGTTTGTTTTTTTTTATATTTACAATATATTTGAGATTCATTGAGAGCATATTTCTAGAATTATGGGTCAATGGTCACATGAAAATTAAATGGACCAAAAACGAAGTGCCTCTAAGATCAAAGATCATCCTCTCAAAAATCTCCACTACAATCGATCTCGATCGATCGATCGGGTATAATATCTGTGATTTTTAGTTCTTTTGGTTGAGACCAAAAAATCACAGATATTATACTTATATTTATATTTTTTTATAATTGTTATTAAACGAACAGTTAGCAAAATTATATAATATTCCAAAAAGTGTTTCCAAATCCTACGGAACTCTAATAGAATCTGTCATTGTTTACATTTATTTTTAGTAATATATTGTTGATATTGAAATACTGTATGAATATCAATTTCATGAATACCACTTATATTAACACTAATTAGTAATTACAAATAACAAAATAATAGTATAATTAAATAATAAAAAATTGTAAATTTGTAACTTGTAAAAACTATGTAATTTTGTTTGCGATAATGTATGTGTGTCGTGTTCAAATCATTTCTATTTTAAAACGTAACCATACATGTTTTCAAAAATTTATTCTAGGTACTAAATGATTTTCAATTTTTGCTTTACGTAGCGGATATATTAAAAAGAAAACTTTTTCATTTGTCATTTCATAAGCAAACAGAACACAAAATTGGATTAATTC